>JAPSES010081643.1:0-25887 GCA_029822895.1 Maxillicosta whitleyi | reverse complement strand
TGTAATTTATGACCTTAAATGGAAAATCTGAATGTTTTTAGGACTTTTTATGGCCTAAAATTCGTATTATTAAATTTATGACTCCGTGGAAACCCTGCCTGATGGTGCCAAGTGTATATGCTAGCATTTACATAACAAGTAAAAGCTAATATTTCATAGAGGACGTTGATAAAGAAGAGGGAGGTACGCGAGTGTTAAATCAGCAGGAAAAAAAAATCTAATAATCATTATTCAGGCGATACTTCTCTCACATATTAGCCAAGTAACAAACAAAACATGTCTTTATGCTAACACCTCAGATTGTATCAGACAAAAATTAACTTGTGTTTGCAGTTCACCTTTAGGCGCTGTCACATCACTGACTCCAGAGGATTTCTTTTCCTTTCGTGGTGTCTTATGTGGTGGTTCTATGGCCAAAAAAAAAAAAAAAACATGTTAGGATACAAACCAAACACACACTGTGCACAATATGGGTTTCTCTACCTTTTGTGGCTTTGTGCTGTTTTTGTGGTGGATTAATGTAGGATATATGAAAAATATAATAATTATTAATTAATTATTCATCTAATATGGGTAGGTTTGAACCTGCTGAAGCTTGTTATAAATTTAAATAAATTGTCGATAAAAGTGTTAAAAAAACAACAACTATTGAAACAGTTGGTAAAAGGACAATACTGGAGGCAGTTCAATTTTGGATCTAATTATCACCAATCTTCAGTTATGATAAAACAGCCACTGTTCTTCCTCGAATTGGATATACAGACATACGGACTGGACACTAGTTTATGAAGTGGAGTTAAAGTTAAGTTGTTTATCACTATAATCCAAACTAATTCGATGTGCGTACGCCCCTGTGAAGGCATTAGATCTGTGAACTGGATAAGCCATGGATGACAGATCAAATAAAATGACATTTAAAGGAGACAGAAAACCCGTAATAAACAGGGCAAGACGTACAAGTGAAGCAAAATCCAAAGCAGTGGTCCAACTAAAATCAACCAAGAACACAGACATAATGGTTCTTTTCCACTCTGTGGTATCGGTTCTACTCAGTATTCCTGTGGTTCTTTTCCACTTACATTGGACCAGCTCGTCTCAACTCTTTACTCCGACATGGCGCCTTACTTCTGTGTCGTCTGCTCAGAGTTGCCGAAAACTCGCTTGTTGCGTATTTTCTCGTCTGGATTTTTACGTCCACCACCACAGACTGAATCTACGTGACCGTCTATGGCGGGGGGGGGTCAAACTCCTGTTGGTTCAGTTCCACATCCAGCCCTATATGACTTAAAGTGGGCCGGATCATTAAAATAATAATATATAAATGATATCAGTTCACCAATTATATGTGTAATTTCTATGTTTTAGCATGAAAGAAAAAATGTATTATTAAAATGTTTACATATGTTTACGTATCTGGTCCAAGATTCCAGGTCCTTTTTCATAATGGAAAAGAGAAAGAGTCGAGTAGAGTAGAGCCGGTACCATGGAGTGGAAAAGCGGCAAAAGAAAACAACGCAGTCAAAACTCTGGCTCGATAGACGACAGTTTGGACACACATGGTTTATAGTAAGTACCATTATCAGGGACTGGATGGTTTCCTTCCTCTTCGCTCACATCTTCCTTAAGAATTCTCAGAATACGTTCTGTAGGACAAAAAAAAAATCTTTAGTTTACAGATATCTTCAAGCAAAAAAAAAAAAAGATTAGTTTAAGAGGTTTGATAGACAATACAAAAGAAAACATGCCATTTCGTCGAATTGTGATTTTGTCCCAGCTCTTGCCGACAAATTCAGAAAACCTTCCTTGCTCGAGTGCCGTTAGAACTTTGCTGATCTTTGCAAGTTGCAGTGCGTTCTGAGGGAGTCGACAGAAGTCACGGTGGATTCTGGTATCATGTCCGAGAAAGCCCGCCAGCTGGTCCATCTCTGTGTCCGTCATGTTTAGCGCCGTTGAAAGGGTGGCAACATGTTTCTGCAGTTTGGTGGAAATCAGCGCCTTGGGACATTTTGCACCGCACGCTTCAGCAAAGTCTCGTATGCAGCCTGAAACATGGAGGTGTGTCATGGCTGCAGGTTGTGCAAACATGTAAAGGTTCTCCTTGAGAACCCCACAAGCCTCCCTGTGCTTCACAAGGAGTTCGAATGCAGACAACATCTTGGGAGTCGACAGAATAGGGACCGGTTTGCCTTGCTTTCCCCTGACGATTATCTGTGGAAAATGTCTGCACAGTTTTTTTTCCACTTCAGAAAGTGCCCAGTCCACGTCCTCGTGTGGATCAGCCGAGTCCTTGGACAGAAATGCAGACAAGGGCATTCTAACCACTTCTCCTTCTCTGCGTCGGTTGAAGAGGATGGTCTGTGTTAAACATACTTTGGTCAATTCTACCCAGGCCTTTGTAGACGGACATTCAGACAGCGCACTGGTGCACTGATCCTGCCTTTGATTTAGAAACTCGTGCATTTTCTGAACATCCTCTGTAAAGGGCAGGAGCGCTGGAACTTTCCACTTTTTTTCAGCAATGTTCCTGAGGGCTGTTGCAGATATGTGCTCATTCCACTTCTCTTTGTGGATCTCTTGAAACTTAGTGGCATTCCTTACAAGTTCCACATTGTTTGATACTGAACCCTGAGCTTTTAAGAGTTGGCTGATGTTAACCAAGGAATACCCTAATTTATATGCCAGTGATGGAACCCTGAACTTGTTAGTTTCACTGTCAAAGCCACACATTTTCTTGACAGCTTTGACCATCTCTAAGTAATTATCAGGATGTATGAAGTCCACCATTTGTTTTAAAGTTGTTACTTTCCTTGCACTGTGGACCAGCCTTCCCAATTCCCGCATCTTAATTCGGACATAGTCTTGACTCTTGGTTGACATCCCACCTTTATTCAACAGTTGCTGCCCATAATCATTGATGACGCGATCGTTTTTGATGATATGCATGATCTGATCGGAAACCATGACACTGATTACTTTCCACAGTTGTTTGGACATATGTGAAGGCACAGGTCCCATGTATGTGCACATTGACTGAACACGGTTCTTTCCTTTTTTCAAGGCGGCTGATTCAGGTCTGAGGTGACAGTTTCGCATGTGTTTCCATAAGAAAGGTCTTATGAAAAGTCCTTGGCAGTATGCACAGTGCATGAAATCGCTTCCGTCGGATTCTTTCTTTGGCCGTTTGCATGGCACCAGTTCACCCTTTCCTGACGCCAAAACAGCAGCGTTGTGAGCATAGTTGCCTTGTTTGCGAATGTAGTCGAGCTGTTTTTTCCTCTCTGAAGAACTCTTTGGAAAACTCAGTGCTTTTGCCACTTCTGATTTATCACCGTGTGCACTCTGTAGATGCCTCGCCATCTTCGCAAAAGGTCTGCTGCAATACCAACAGTAATGTCTCTTGTTGTATATTCTGGAGCCATTTTGCTTTTGGCAAGCGCTAACAACTACAGTGTCCATGTCTCGACTTGAGCAGGGCGTCTCTGCTCCGGTGGCTTCAGATTTTATGCTGTTGCTGTCAAAGGCCACACGATCACAGACTGGGGGACTCGAACCAGGGCTATTGAAAAGACGAAGGGTCCTCTTTGGCCTTGGGGACAGCTCAACATCGCTGTCTTCGCTTTGAGAGATCATATCTGGGACATACTCATCAGCACTCATTGACTCATCTGTGAACTCATCTTTCTCATCCCAGAAATCAGGCTGTTGTTCTTTTACCTGCAAACACAAAAACAGAAAGTCAAATAGCACAAATGTGAGCGTACGAAGTTCTGAGAATCCAATCAGATCATTTACAAACCCACAATGATCTAGTAACCAATAATAAACCAAACAACTTACTGTTATACTTGTTACGCGTCTTAATCTCGGAACAAAAGTCTCTTCTTCATTTTGACCATCGGTTTGAATCTACAGAAAGTAAGACCAAAGTCATTACACTATTTAATCGACAAACAGTAAAGAAAGTAGATTTAAATGACTAGGAGTGTACTGTTAACATTATTCTTTCATACACTTGAAACATAAAATGTTCATACAAATTTCAGATATCTAAGAAATTGATCTACACTGACAAAATTGAAAAGACATTAGAGACATTAAAAAAAAAAAACACATTAATGTTCCTTGTATGACTGGTTTGTCAAATAATTCACAGATTCTCATCAAACACATGGTCATAACTAGTCCATAAAATGACATTTCATTGAAAAATAATATTTATTTGAGCATTTATACAAGAATCAGACTTCCACATACGGTAAATTTAACTCTTTGGCAGGGTTTTAATATTCTACACATTAAGTGTGTTGTGGTGACATTGCCACCATGCCCCAAAAAGAAACTGGATTTTTCTAGAATGTGAACCTACCTGGTTGACAGGGTTCTCTGGGCTGGAACTGTGGTCCATCTGTGCATCTTCCTGGTGAGCAGGACTGGAAACGTCTTCAGCAGTATCACCAGCTATTGTTATTGTGGTCTGTAAACATGTTATATATACATTAATGACAAAAAAAAAAAAAAATCAAAATCATGGAATTCAAAATTTTGCAGAGTAAAATATTTCACTAATATATGTTGATTTCAAAGCAAAGACAAAAAATAATTCAGAGAAAAATCTTGGCAATCAAGTTTTTCAGGAGATCATAGAACTGGGTCTAGTGTGACACATATGCTAACGAAACATGACAAATGGGGACATTTAACACAATATGTTAATAATAATGCCAATAATAGTTTCCAATCAAAAACACGTTAAGTGTGTTGTGAGAATGTCGTAACTACATCATAAAATGAAAAAATAAAGTCAGTGTAAAGGTAATAAATTGATTCTAGCATTTATACAAGAATCAGACTTCCACATACGGTACATTCAACTCTTTGGCAGGGCTTTAATATTCTACACATCAAGTATGTTGTGGTGACATTGCCAAATAGATATCTAAATTTTTCTAGAATGTGAACCTACCTGGTTGACAGGGTTCTCTGGGCTTGAACTGTGGTCCATCTGTGCATCTTCCTGGTGAGCAGGGCTGGAAACGTCTTCAACAGCATCACCAGCTGCTGTTCTTGTGGTCTGTAAACATGTTACATTAATGACAATAAATTAAAAAAAAAAAACATGGAATTTAAAATTTTGTAGAGTAAAATATCTCACAAATATATGTTGATTTCAAAGCAAAGACAAAAAAATAATACAAAGAAAAATCTTGGTAATCAAGTTTTCCAGGAGATCATAGAACTGGGTCTAGTGTGACACATATGCTAACGAAACATGACAAATGGGGACATTTAACACAATATGCTAATAATAATGCCAATAATACTGTTTCTAATCAAAAACACGCTATGTTTGTTGTGAGAACGTTGTAACTAGATCATAAAATGGAAAAATTCATTGAAAAACAAAGTCCCTGTAAAGGTAATAATTGATTCTAGCATTTATACAAGAATCAGACTTCCACATACGGTACATTTAACTCTTTGGCAGGGCTTTAATATTTTACACATTAAGTGTGTTGTGGTGACATTGCCACCATGCCCCAAAAAGACATTAGATTTTTCTAGAATGTGAACCTACCTGGTTGAGAGGGTTCTCTGGGCTGGAACTGTGGTCCATCTGTGCGTCTTCCTGGTGAGCAGGACTGGAAACCTCTTCAGCAGCATCACCAGCTGTTGTTCTTGTGGTCTGTAAACATGTTACATTAATGACAATAAAATAAAACAAATCATGTAATTCAAAATTTTGCCAAGTAGAATATCTCATTAATATATGTTGATTTCAAAGCAAAGACAAAAAATAATTCAGAGTGAAAAATCTTGGCAATCAAATTTTTCAGGAGATCATAGAACTGGATCTAGTGTGATACATATGTGAAACATCACAAATGGGGACATTTAACACACTGCTAATGTCCCTTTTGGGGACTCAAATGTCTGGTTTGGGCAAAAATGTGCATACAGTTTCTAATCAAATACATGTTAAATGTGTTGCGAGAACATCGTAACTAGATCATAAAATGGAAAAAATAAAGTTCCTGTAAAGTTAATTATTGATTCTAATCACCACAAAAGAGTCAGACTTCAACATAAAATACAATGAACAGCATTAACAAGAGAACTTCCAGTTTTGTCAGAGGTTGAAGTGTAAGTGGGTTAAATGACCAATTTTGTGCACCACAGTTTTCGGCATCTGGTCACTACAACAGTGAACTCAGCTTTCAGCGATTTACAAAAAACCCTACAATTAGGAAGCAGCAGGTCCATAAAACCAGACGATCAGAATGTACTGTCACTTTTCCACTCCACGGTACCGGTTCTACTCAACTCGACTCTTTCAATTTTCCATTATGAAAAAGGACATCACTGAGTGGAACGGATCCATTAGGATTCTAACACACTCCTTTAACTCGTCACTCCTAAAGTCTGTAACACAGATGATCTGAGCCTTTGTTCACCAACACTTTGAGAATCCGCTGAATGAAAAATGTTTTACAAATGCAATTTATTATTATTATTATTATTACTACAATAAGACCCAGTTCATTGTCAGATTCAGGATGATCAGAACAACTCCACTATCCTCTCCATTTCACTGAGTAGAAATAATATAAGAAATAAGGAGAAAAGTAAACTGAAGAAGTGATCGATGATGTGTCTATGTTTTTTTTTTACACCTTCACAGCACTTGAACCATCAGCTCAGCAAAGCACAAGTCAGTTGTAACTTTTCAAAATATACCATTAGAGCAGAGTGGGTTTTTTTTAACCATTACTTTACTATTTTCAGTTTTTCAGTTGTCCCCTGACAAAACTTTTACATGCATTTTGGCTGTGATTCATAGTCACATGTTTTTCTTGGTGCGATTGTCCTTAAACACAGTTTTTAGGACCATGTCTTGTTTTGATTTTAGTAAAATAAATCATCTGTTTTAAATCGGGTATTGAAGCTCTTTATTTGTTACATTAACTACCTCATGCTTTAAAATCATCATCCTTCCTTAGACACACACACACAAATCGATATATTTAATGGGTTTTCTAACAATAATAATAATAATCCTGACATTTATTCCCTAAATCCTTGACGTACATAACCCCTGTCCTCTTTCACACACATTTACACATAGCATATGTTTTACATTTCAATCACACCTGCATGTAAACATAGAAGAACCACCTGTCTGCTTTCTGTCTAAGTGCATCATGGTCTCTGTAGATCCTTTCATTCTCAGCTGAGCCCGTCATTAACGTCTGCCCCTGGACCTGCCAGTCACACGCATGTGATCTTCTCAATTCCATCTGTCCTGGTTCCTTTTGAAAGTATGGACTTCAGCATATCTTCATTTCCACCAGACCGAACTTGGATAAAATTGGATGCGGCTTCATCCCATGTCACCTGAAGAACGGAAGGGTCCGTAAATCTCTCCTGAATCCTTTGCAGAGTGTGCGCCTGCGTGAAGCACGAAAACACAGTAAATAAATGCAATGTGTGGTTTTAAGTATTTTAATCAAAATATTTCTGACGTATTTTAATGAAATTGCTTTGCGCTGCTTTTACCTTACCTTAGCAGACAGAGGCGTTAATGTCCTATTGTGATATGCAAATTATTACAGGGCAGTTGTGCATGTGACGCCTCGGCTCCACAGGGTTTGAATCCTTCAGGACCACCTGCAAAAACAGAATGTCTTAGTAAATACTCGTTTATCTTGCCTAGATCATCGTCTACTCATTTGTTTAGGATACGATCATTTTTCAGCAATTTCAATTTGATATCTAATAGCCTATCTATAACCATAAAATCAATAATATGCATCTCTTAATTACAATATGTAAGTTTACAGTGCATTGTTTTATATGACAAATGTAGTTGACAGTGAACTGCTTTTACTTCAGAACGTCACCGTACGTCTGTGGCCTGACGTCAGCACAGAGGAGCCAATGGCAGCACACTCACTCACTCAGGCTGTAAATGCATCCTCTGAGGAGACACACAGATAATTCAGAGGAGGTGCTTCAGGCAACCGTTAATGTCTGAACCTGTGTTTGATCTGGGCAAAATGTCCATATGCTGTACTGAAATTTAGCGTATCGGGAGAAAATTTAGCATATCGGGTCAAAATTGTAGTGTCGGGGGCCAATACGCTAAATTGCGCTAGCTAGAACCCTGTCCTATATAGCAGGTCAGACAGTTAAGATCCACTACATAAGCAGCAGTCCACAGTGTAGCACTACCACAACTTATCTCAGTGGATCTGGGGATGATGTGCTTTTGTTTTACTTGTTTTTTCTGCCTCACTTTAGCAATGTTGTTTTCTTTTCATTTCTTATTATAGTTGTTATGTTGATATAAAAAATTAAGCATAATGTACCAATTAAGGGATCTCAAGTCTGTACTCTGATAAGGCTTTGTAAAAAAAAAAAAAAGAAAAAAAAAGATCTGGAACAAGTTTAGTCAGTGCAACAAAGATAAAAACATAAGGATAAATATACAAAGCAAAGTCTGGCTAACATGCTAACATTGAAAACAGCATAGCACGGCTATCTTTAGCATACTTACCATCATATTTGTGAATGTAAGAGCAAATGTAGAGTTTAAAAGCCCTGTTTCTTTTGGACACTGGAGCAGTTGAACAGACGTCAATGATGCAGCGGATGTCATTTAGAGTCAGGCACGGAACATCCTGTAAAGGGTTAGTAAATACAGGACCCACCATCTTTCCAGCGGTGACAGGGTAAACGGGCTCTGGGAGTAACGCAAAACTGAAATGCCGACGTCATGACGAAACTGGAAGTTCTCTTGAATTGCTTTGGACTGAGTCCATTAACCCTTTGGCAGGACTTTAATACATATACATATATATATATATATTTTTTTTACACACAGCTTCTTCCATTTAAACACAAATGCCAGGTGTGTTGTGGGGATGTGGTTACCATCCCCCAAAAACAGATGTATATTTTAATAAATGTGAACCTACCTGGTTGACAGGGTTCTCGGGGCTTGATGCTTGGTCCATCTGTGCGTCTCCCTGGTGAGCAGGACTGGAAACGTCTTCAGCAGCGACACCAGCAGCTGCTCTTGTGGCCTGTAAAAAAATTATATATGAATTAATGACAATGTAATAAAAAAGTATGGAATTTTAAATTTGGCCAAGTAAAATATTTCACTAATAAAAGCTCATTTCGAAGCAAACAGACAAACAGAAAACCCTCCATAATACAGAAGATCATAGAACTACATCTGCTGTGAAACACTTGTGAAGTTTCATGATTCATTTCGATGACTTGGACCTTTGCTGATGTGTGGTGTCTGCCTTAAATGTTTTAAATAACCCGTGTAAGTACTGAGGCTGTGGAAAACCAGTGGAAGAACAGGGCGGGGGGGGGGCTGGTGCATTCACCAGCTGTGAATGCACCTTTATTCAAACATGCTCCTGTCCAATGGAAAAGCAGCCGCAGCAGGAGGCATCAGAAACCCTGCTCACTGTTCTTCATTCATATGTTTAAAGTCAAAACTTCATTACATGTGACACCTGATTAATTATTTGTGCACAACTAACCAACATTAATTCATGATGCGTGTAACTCCTGTCAGGTTAGCTAAGCTGTGAAGTACATTTGACTTTCTGTGTTTTATCAGGAAGAAGGATAGGCTACACGTGGAAAACCAGCATAATCGACAACCTTATGAATAACCACAGGAAGAGTCACAGCTACGATTTTACAAAATGTGAATTCAGTAAAGTTGCAATCAATAACATAACGTGCACACATTTCATAAGCCTGTTCTGACTGATTAGTGGCACTACTGCCACCCAGTGGCCTGACTTATCAGTGCACGCCAGAGTTTTTGTACCGACAGACAATGAACCTTCAGCGAGTGTGGCCAAGGGTAAAAATTATTACTTACAAATAAACAGAGCTAATTAACTTAAAAAAGAAGTTAGACAGCGTTTGGTAAAATCACTTTAACAACTTGCAAACATTAGAACAAATCTAAATAAAATTTCCAAAGTTTAATGATTTGTCATTCATCACAAACTCATTGACAGAATAACTGTAATCTACATTAAATTCCAGCTTTTGTAAAACAATAATTAATAATTAATAAGTATTAATTTACTAATACTAGCATCACAGATAACTGAGCTAACTACTTAACTTAAGAGATCTAACTTCGCTAATGTTTAAGCTGATAGTGTTCATTAAACATGACATAGTTTAATTAAATGACTATAATGCTTACCTTATGATTAACTTATCTCCTCTTCTGTTTTCTTTTGCTGGAAACCTCTGAAAATGAACCACCTGGCTGCCACTTTAACACTTAAATATCGTCGCTGTGAAAACCATTCTTTAAGGGGACACAGAAGGGGGAGGGATTAACCATATTTGGAGGGAGTGTGTGTGAGGAGTAGTGAGTGTACTAGCTTCAGTCTGCGGTGGCGCTCCCGTGCACGCTCCACACACTCATACGAACCAAAAAACATGAGCCAGAAGTTACTCTGGCATCTTCAGAATGATTCCTGGAATAATTTCAAAGGTTTTTTTTTTTTTTTGTGCTTTTTTGTCACAGGTCCCCATGTCAGGATAGTGTCACCAGCTTTGTCCCCAAAATAATGATTCCAAGAACACACACACTCGCATTTCTTACTTCAGGTTACCCACCACTTTTTTGCTCATTTATGGGGTCTACCCTTTCCAGTGGTTCTACACCGCTGTACAAAACAAATCAGTCAAGATAAACAAAACTCACAACCACAAAAATCACCTCAATTTCACAAAATGTTAAACTTTTGTGTCCATGCCAGTGTTCTGTACACTTGTGCAGCCTGTTTCTAACATACAGTACTTATGAGGACCAGTATCATACTCACATGTACATTTGTTGGTTTTGTATTCTTACAGGGTCTTCGGTCACTATCTGGGGCCCATTAATGGTTTCTATTCCATGAAGACACTGATGGCATTAGTGATCTACATTTCAAATTAAATTCAAATTTTTTCGTTCCATCCATTCCTTCCTTTAATCCTACAAATTCACATGCCTTGTTAGCTCATTAACTACTGTATGCAGTGTTTTCCGCAGCACTTTCTAGCCAAGGTGGTCACCTTAGCAAACTCGCCCCACCCCAAAAAGTCCGTCTGAGGGGAAAAAAAAACAAAACTGTAGTAGTAATGTCTTGTCAAGAGCATGCACTACGACAATTTTGATGAGACTAAATTATGACACCAAGTGGTTGAATATATTACTACGCCATGTCTGTCATACTTGAGGCACAATTAGCAAACTACGCTATTGGTACGCTATCTGTGCAATGCCGTGCTGCAACACCCCCCCCTTGACTAAGCAATTTTCTGCGGGAAACACTGGTATGTGTTATCATCAACAGTAAGACAGGGTAGTAGCACAGTAATTAATGAGCTACAGCACCAGCGCAACCATTTCAAATGAATGACACTCAAGATTAATTAATGATAATAAATAATTAATTAAGAAATTATAATAATAATAATAATTTGCGTCAAGGCTGTTTTTCTTCTTTTTATTCCACACTGGAGTTAACTGTGAGCACAGTTCTTCACATTGCATAATGTTGGTCTCATAGCATAATTACCCAAGTCTTATTTAGTCCAATTTACTGGAGATTCATCGTGTATTATAATGAAAAAAAAAAAGCACCTTAAAATATGACTTGAGGCACCTATGCTCTAAGGGTAAGAATAAAATAAAATGCTTTGAACAAGTTAACCTGAAAGAGCATGTATTTATTTATGCAAACAAGTCAGTTAAACCGACTACATTTTACACTTTGAAAATATGGTAATCAAAACTTAAAAATAAAAGCTTTTTAGTCCATATATATAAAAAAACATGCATTAGACCAGTGTTGTTCAACCTTGTGAGTGCCACCAATGTGTGTGCAGTGACACATTTTCAGGTGTGTCAGATTGCAGCCGATTTAATCTAATTGGTCCAATAACATTATAGTTTTGCCGTAAACCAGGGTGACGCTGTTTCGGTTACGCTGTACCTGAATTATTTTATTGAACCAATTAGTTAAAATCAGCAGGTTTCTCATGGCACACCGGATGATCTGTCATGGCACACTAATGTTCTGCAGTGTAGAGTGCCGTAGGTTGAAAAACAGTGCTCCAGACAAAACCGAGACTGAACGAGGGCTGCAATTAATGATTACAGGAAAACAAAACAATTAATACAAAATACTCATGACTACTCGTGATTCAAGTGAATGTGAGAACAGGATTAAACATAGGTTTAGTTTCCATATGCGAGTCTAGTCATATTTATGTGAAATCAAGTAGTTTTGAACTGTATATAGCTCTTGTGCCTAGAAACTTTAAGAAATGTATCAGGTGGTTAGAAGACTGACCGAAAGGGAACTGGAGCGCAAACTGAAAATGTGTGTCCATACCTCTGATCAGTGAACTGCTTTCATTCAAATTTCCTTCTCATGGCAGTTATTCTATTATGGATGAAATATTTAACCGCTTTCCAGTCTCTCTTTTGCAGCGCTTGAGGTTCTGCAGAAATACAGCGCTCACAGTCCACTTTACCTGGAACATCTTGCCTCACCATGAACATCTTCAGGTGTTTTTCTACTGCAGCGATCTCCTCTGGTGTCCAACGCTTCACAGCTACATGTCTACCTACGGAGGTAGAAAAAGATTATATTTAGATTAAACTGATAATTAGCAGAGCTGTGATCCGCTCAAAAGGAAAACACAGCTCATAATGCAAATTACGCACCATTTCAGTGGTATTTGAAATATTATTTTGTTATTAAAGAATGTGATTAACTATTTCAAATTCATATTAAAATGCCCACAATATTTCTTTCTGCTCAATGTTTTAAAATAACTGGTTAAACTGGGATTGATTTTAAGTGCTTCTAAGTGACTTGTTACTTCTAGACATGTCATCTAAATGTAGGTCCTGCCAGTCTTTGTATTTAAAAAAGCTTGAGAAAGCAGCAGCAAGACGGGACAGGAGTATCAGTTTAAGTTAGCCCTAAAGCTAAACACAGCTTTTATACATCCTTGCACTAGATGTGTAGAACTGCACTCATCTGTATATTTTCCATCTCATTTGCACTAACTGTACTTAATTACACTCTGTACATACTGTATTTAACTGTAATATATCACACTTCTGCTATTTGCACTTCTGATTGGATGCTAACTGCATTTCGTTACCTGTATTTATACTGAGTAATGACAATAACCCAAAAATAACATAAATAATAATAATAAAAACAATAACTAAGCTGGCAGCCACTACAGAAGATGGTTGTTTTTGCAGAGAATTTGGGGATTTCTCCTGGTATGTAAAGGCCATTTCAACCAATATCTTTAAGGTTGATTGAGAATTAACAGACACGCTTTCATTCAATGATATAACCATTAACATTCATTTTCAAGGCAATCACTAAACCATTTTCAACTAGAAAATCACTCAGAGAGCGCAAACCCCCCCGCAGTTCCCCCACATATTGTGACTGACACCCTACAATATTACTGCCACATTTGTTTTTTTTAATCTATTTTATTAGTTTCTTGACACTGAAAACATACCCTTTGCAATTAGAATGACACTGATATCATTACTTGTTGAATAGTTATTCGCGAAAATCGACATTTCCGTAATGGTGGTTTTCTCCAGGATCTAGCTCCATAACTATTGAAGATATGTCTATAGAAAAGTCCATGGACTATATGAGAAAACAGGAGTTCCACTGCCATCTGGTGGACATTTGTTAGTACTACAACAACGCCAATAATAACCAATAGAGAATCCTTTAAAAAATTCCTGGATCCAGATCACCTCCAAAATTTAATCATCTGTTCCTTGTCACAGAGCGAACATTTCCTGAGAACTTCATTAAAATCTGTTTGTAACATTTTGAGTTACCTTGCTAACTAACAAACTAACAAACAAACCCTGGTGAAAACATTACCTACTTGGCAGAGGTAATAAAAGCTAGGTAAAAGACTTAATAACTGGTCCAAGAGAGAATGCAAGCCTCAACGTTTACCTCTCTTTTTTACAGTCACTTCCTGGTTTTGGACTTGTGATGTGAAGGTATATTCTTGCAGGGATGAAAAGCTGACCACATCTTCTGACCACCGTTCTCCTGACAAACTGACATCTAGACACAGAAAGAACTTTATTTTAAAAAAAAATGTATGACATAAAATATGAACTGACAGTACAGTGAATATTTTCTTTTCTTTTATAAAATAGTTTAGTATGCTGTATGACATTTAACAGTGGTAAAGATCAATCTGCTTTAATGGTTCGAGCTCACCTGTTGAAAACACTGAAGATACTTGTGATGTGGAGTTGTGTTCGGGCTGGAGTGAAATCCTCAGGTCATCTTCTGACCCCTGTTCTCCTGGAATACTGTCATCTGAACACAGAAAAGGTTCATTCAGCCATGTACGACAGGACACGTGGAGCCTCATAGCAGTCAGTAAAGGTAGCTTTAAAAGAATATTAATCAAATAACTGTTGTGATTGTAACAGCAGTGATTAAGGGTCTACAGCAGGGGTCTCAAACTCATTTTCTTCCAGGGGGGGCACATTCAGCCCAATTTGATCTCAAAGGGGCTGGACCAGTAAAATAATAACATATAAAATAATTCCATAATAATGTATAAATAATGACAACTCCAAATCTGTCTTTGTTTTAGTGAAGACAAACCCATTAAATTATGAATATGATTTGTGAATTTATGAAAGTGATTTCAGTGAATTTTAATGATATTTGCAAAATGCGGAAAGGAATTTATTCCTGCAGATTTGGATCATTGAAAACACAGAAAATTGTGGAAATGTGGAAATTTCTCTTGCTTGAATATTGTTACTGCACTCTGACAATACTGTGCATCATAGATTTCAATCCCAGACCCCAATGTTCTTGCATGAACTGGAGATGTTGTAATACATTTTATGCCCTTGTTTTCACATAACGTCAGGTCATAATGAAACCTGTAGGCTGTTATTGGGGCAAACAAAATACTAATGCAAAGCTCATAAATATTCACGACCAACGACTGATAGTTTAGAACCAATTTAAAAACAATCCTCACATACCTTCAACGTCCTCTTCCGACAGCCCCTCCATGCCAATGGTCTCTAAAATGTTAATTGATAAAATATTGTTGAGTTGGAAAGATGGAACTGTGGGCAATCTGCCAATCAAGAGTTTGTAAAAATACTGCAGAAAACTGTTGGACTGATTGTGTTGTTTTAACGAGTAGATACAATCAAAATAAAATACAAAAGTAGAACCTTCTAAATGTGTATGTTTGTGTGTGCAGCACATGCAAGTGTATATGTATGGTCTTAGTGAATTTAAAGAACAATAAACATACAAATTACCTGCAAATCATTAGCTATTACTAATTACCGTATTTTCCGGACTATAAGTCTCAGTTTTTTTCATAGTTTTTCCGGGAGATTTTACAGGGTAAATACTTGGTAACTGAATGCTCAAGACCAAATGTTATATATTGCACGTTTAAAACAGACTTCGTACCATTCACATCGACTTTAATTTCATCCAGACTCTTCCCTGTGTATTCTTCTAGGCGTCCTTGTTCCATTGCCAGGAGCACTTTGCTGATTTTGGCCAAGTGGCGGGTGCCCTCCCGAAGGTGGTAGTGCTTCCGATGGACAGCGATGTTATGCCCCAGGGAGTCTGCCAACTCATCGAGCTCTGTGGTCTTAAGGGTCAATACAGTGGAGAGCGTGGCAATATGCTTCCGAAGTTTTGTTGATGTTAATGCTTGAGGATTTTTGATGTCATCACATTCTTCCACAAACTGCCTCATGCAGTCAGAAGCCCTTATGTAATGGACAGAGTGTGGTAATGCAAACAGATATTCATTTTCACACAGCACCCCGCATTCTTCTCTCTTCTCGGTAAGAGCGTCGAGTGACTCTCTCATGAGTGGGGTCAAAAAAACGGGGACGTTTCTTCCTCCGTTTCCCTCGATTGTAATCTGTAAAAAATGTGTGCACAGCTTTTGTTCAAGCGGTGTAAGGTCCAAGCTTACATCTCCAAGTGTGTCCGATGCATCCTTTGATAGGAACGCAGATAAGCGCATCCTGGACACTTCTCCTCCTTTCCGGCGGTTGAACAGTACAACTTGTGTCAGGGTCACTTTTGCGAGCTCCTTCCAGCTTGATGGTGACGGCTGTTCTTGCAGATCATTCAGATGTTGCTGCTGTTTCTCGGCTAGATGACAGTGAAGCTTTTGGATGTCTTGTGTGAAAGTTAAGAGTTGAGGAGGGTTCCATTTGCTCTGCTCAAGTTGAGTTAATGATTGGTTTCTCCAACTTTCTTGATAAAGCTTCACAAACTTCTCGGCATCTCGAACTGTTTGTTTATCTTTCTTTTTCAGGCCTTCGGACTTGATAAACCTGGCCAAAGAACACAAGCTGTGTCCAACCTTGCGAGCCAGAGATGGACGTTGGTATTTGCCAGTTTGGTCACTGAATCCAGAAAGGCTCCTTGTAGCGATGAGAACCTGACGGAACTGTTCAGGTTTTAGGAGCTCTCGGATGGTGTTCACATTTCTAACTCTTCGCGCTTCCAATAACACCCTGCCAATCTCTCTCAGTTTTTGCCGAATGTACTGGTGTTGACTGACTATGTTCTCGTTCTTCTTGAACAGTCTGTAACCATACTCGAGAATGCATCGGTCTTGTATAAGAGCAGCTGCAATCTTGTCTTGATTCATAACGCTTAAGAACTTCCAATAAGCGTCCTTAAATCCAGGTGGAGCAGGTTGAGCGAAAGCACACCGAGCCTGAAGTTCAGCTTTTGTATTCTCAGGGTTGAAATTGCACACCCTGAAATGCCGCCACATCGTTCTTTTTGAGAACAGGCCGGAGCAGTAGACACAATGTGTTAAGTCCTGTCTTTCAGATTTCTTCTGTGGTTGCTTCCACGGGATGAGTTTGCCTTTTTGCGTCTGCAAAACGTCCCTATTGTGCTCAAAGTTCCCCTTATTTTGTATCAAGTCTAACTGCAGTTTCCTTTCTTTTGAGTTCTTTGGCAAACTGAGTGCTTTTACAACGTCACTTTCATCTTGGTGTCTACGCCACAAGTGTGTTGATATTTTCTGGACAAACTTTCTGCAATAAAAGCAGAATTGTCTCTTGTTATAGGTTCTAGATCCATCATCCTTCTTTAAAACTGGACTAACAAAGATAGACTGCTCTTCTTCCAGGGAACCACTCACATCCGTTTTAGAATATGTTGCCACCATTTTCTTTTCATTCCCATCAACCTTGCTGATCGGAAATTTTGGTGTGGGGTCATGACCGGAAGACTTGCTTCTTCTCTCACTTCCGCTCTCCCTGGGCTTAAACTTTCTGTGACAGGCGGACTTGGTTCTGCTCTCACTGGATGCACCTTTCTGCTGTTTTTTATCTTCCGGGGTTAATTCCAAACTGCTGTCACTTTCTGTGCTTTCGTCCACGGGACATGAATTGTATTCATCTTCACTATCTATGTTTGAGTCATCTGATTCCGCAAGATTCATCTGAATGAAAAAACAAAAACAGAACACAAATGTCAATAACTCATTTTGTAACAGTATCAGAAATCCCAGTAAACTTCAATTGTCTAGGCCAGGGATCACCAATCCTGGTCCTCGAGGGCCACTATCCTGTAGGTTTTAGAGGTTTCCCTCTTCCAGCACACCTGACAGTCATTATCAGGCTTCTGCAGAGCTTGATGATAAGGTCATCATTTGAATCAGGTGTGTTGGATACATCTAAAACATGCAGGATAGTAGCCCTCGAGGACCAGGACTGGTGACCCCTGGTCTAGGCATACTGAGTGAAGAAACTTCTGTATGGAACCTTGTATATGGAGTATCATAAGTTCAAGTAAATTTACAGGTTAGAAAGACACACTGTTAATGTTAGATTAAAAATTTGACAAAAAACTAGGGATGGGCTTTTTCAGTTACTTTAATATTCAATTACTCGCATTACATAATGAACAAGTACTAGTATTTTCCTTTCCTAAAAATAATTCAGGGACATCTGTGTCTGATCGTTAACAATATTTCCGCTAGTCTTTTTATGCCGCGTTTCCACTCCATGGTACCGGTTCTACTCGGTTCTACTCAGTATTCCTGTGGTTCTTCTCCACTTACATGGGACCAGCTCGTCTCAGTTCGTCTCTTTACTCTGACACGGCGCGTCACTTCTGTGTTGTCTGCTCAGAGTTGCCGAAAATTTGCTTGTTGCATGTTTGCTTATCTGTGTTTCTCCGTCTTCCACCACAGACTGAATCTCCGTTCCGTCTATGGTGTAGTTTGGTTCTGTCATCATGTGGATTCATGGATCACTATTCACTGTCTACTTCTGCATCTGATTTATGTAAATTGGTCACAGACCAATCAGTGTCTGCAGTGGTTCTACGTCACGTTTTGGTGTCGGTCCAACATTTTGGAACCTCGGCTGAGGCGGTACTAAAAACTAGTATCAGGTCCCAGATTTCAGGTCCTTTTTCGTAATGGAAAAGTGAAAGAGTCGTGTACCATGGAGTGGAAAAGCCAGACAAGAACATCTTGCATATACTATAAAATAAGTTGTAGTGAGAACAAACAAATTGCACACATTAGAGTTCTCAATGGGCTTGAAAATTAAGATCCGATCCGATTCACCAGGACAAAGTACAAAAGACAAAGTGAAGTCCAAGCCAGGCACTATGGAGCTCCCATGAAGTCCATGCAGTTGTCAGCAGACAGACACAACTTGGCGTAACACTGGTGGCTCAAATTATAACAAAGTGAGAGAATCCACATATAGCGTACAGCTGGTGAAACGGCAACTTCATGTTCAATTATTCACACAAAAAATGGGAAGTTGCCCGCAAAATAAAGTTCAATCCAAGTCCTCACACCACAAACTTACTGCAGTGATCTCTCTCTCTTTTCTCTCTCTCTCTCTGATGGTCCTGCTGCTGGCTGTTGCTTCATGTTCACATTCCCTGTCCCAGTGTGAATAGTGAACTATTACTCGAATAACAATGTCATGAACAGGTATTCGAGTACTATAGTAATCATGCCCATCCCCGCTAAAAACTGTCAAAATAATCTGAATATGTCATAGATACAATAAAGCCTACAAAAGGAACACACCTGGTATTAATTTACAAAACAAAGTAGGGAAATAAAGTTGAGTCGGTAGCAGGTTCACCAGCAAGAACAGTCATGAAAACACACACACGATTCAAAAAAGGCTTACAGGACGGCAGGAGCTTCTCATCGGCCTCTGAGAATTCCTTTCAGGCTCAGAAATGGAAGCGCCCTGTGTGCCGTCAACGCCTGAATTGTAGAGACAGCCAGCAAAACCTTGTTCTCTGTCCATCTGCAAAAATGGGAACATGGAGATATGATTTACCCTTTTTGTTGACTAAGTAGAAAAACAAACGACAGGTGAGAGGGCCCATCAACTCCATGGGCCACTCCATGGTACTGGTTCTACTCAGTATTCCTGTGGTTCTTTTCCACACACATGGGACCAGCTCGTCTCAGCTCGACTCGTTACTTCCTTCTACGTCACGTTTTGGTGTCGGTCCCAACATTTTGGAACCTCGGCTGAAGCCGTACTAAAGAACTAGTATCAGGTCCCAGATTTCCGGTCCCTTTTCATAATGGAAAAGTGAAAGAGCCGAGTAGAGTAGAGCCAGTACCATGGAGTGGAAAAGCACCAGAAGTATCATACGGTTTGAATAAGTTTTAGGAACTTACCAAAATGCTTTCACCCTCTGATTGTTCATTGGAACGGTTGTTTAACGAAGCCTCATCGCAGGTTTTTTTCAGAACAGTTTCATCTGAATTGTACAAATGATCAGAAGCATCAGGTCCAGCAGCCATCTGCAAAAACAAAGGTATGTCAAGACGTGCATATAATTCATACATAAATGCACAATTGATTAAAACCAGTAACAGGAACATTTATACAATTACTTGAGTAAAAACACTTTAAAAAGGGCTCATAATAATCAAACCAACCTTTATTTATTGGTCTGTGGTTCATTTATTTGTGTATTTGGACCCTAGTAGTTCATACAGTTTGAATTTGATCCCTCCAGATGCTGACAAACTATCTTTATTTTCATTTTGGCAAAAATCAAGTGTATTTCTATAACCTGCTTGACTTCCGGCTTAATATTTTATTGTCTATAACTAGTTATATCAAAACATTTGCACCGATAAGGTCCAGACTTCTGATAAACATTTCTCTGAGTTTGACATAATTGTTTATCAGCAGCAGCGGTTGTAGTAAAAACTGAAAATATGTCCAAACTTCGAGTAGATTGCCTAAACTGTTCAGCTCTTGGTTGAACAGGACAGAAAGCACAACAACCTGAAAGGGGGGGGGCATGAAGTGACTCATTTGCATTTAAAGGGTCAGCACTCAAAAAGACCTTTCTGATGTCATTAGTTATAAATAGTGTTGAAGATGGACCTGTGGACCCGAACAGAGCATTTACAGTTTATGAAGAACACAGGGAAATGTTTGAAAATTACATTCCATTAAAAAAAAACTAAATATCAGTCTTTTAATGGATTTCAAAGCATTGGAGGCATTCTTCCTTAAAACATCATGGTGTGGAGTGGGAGTTTTGTTTTCCTTAAAATCCTCATCAGTTTCACCACCATCTGAATAATCAACAAGTGAAAACTCTTTAACATTAAACACCTAAACGTAGATAAACACCAGATATCTGGCGGTATCTGCTATCTAGAAAAGTTAATCAACGCAAAAACTGTTCCTGGGATATCACAAACATATAAACATGACCTGATTAAAAAAAGCTCCATCCAGAAAAACAAAAAAGAACACTGTCCCATTTTGGTAGTAGAACATACAAGAGTCCACAGATATTTGGGGCGACTGTCTATAATGTCATTTTACCTGTGTGTTAGTCTCATCTGGCTTTGGGTCACTGGGGACACTGTCCTGTGCAGGGCTGCTCTCTGTCTCTACTGCTGCTGCAGGAGTCAGAGGGTCTTTCACCTGAAACGTAGACACCAGACGAGAAGACACGTTGAACTGACAGAAACCATCACTGGAGACATTCACAGGCTAATAAGGTTATCTTATGGTCAAAGGGTTTCTCAAACAGCACAGAACTTCAAACTGAGAGCACAGCATGATGTTTCTGAGGTATCAGCAATTCTCATGACCCGCAACAGGTCAGACAGCGGACACTTGTAAATGTTAAAATTGAAATTGAGATGACGCAGGTGTTGGGCAGTGCCGTAAAACAAGTTTCAGTGAGAACCACACAGACTAGACTACAAACATAAGAGTGTGACGTTACCCTCCCCCATCAAGGAGATACTCACATTTCATACATCAGGGGAACCCACTGCAGGGGGGCAACAGTGGGGGCCCCCACACTGATTTCAATTAAAATGAGTTCAGTAGCCCGCCCCCCGATGTCAATCCTGTTTTTTTTTTGGTTTTTTTAAATTGGCCCACAAGGTGACAAAAACTGGAAATCTGTGTATTCAAGAGTGTGTCAACGTCACTGGCGAGCCCGGAGCTGGTAAGGTAGTATCGCACCGACACACACTTCCGGAAGTGTATGTGCACACTTTCCTGAAGTGTGTGCCTTTGACCAATCAAATTGCTCAGCTGTACGATCTGCCGCGAATTTGAGAGAAGAAGGAAACGGACAGAGGAACACAGACCCAATCCCAATTCACCCCCGCTGACCACCCTACCCATTGGCCCCTGGACTTGGACCAGTAGAATATCGTCTTGCCTGGACTGTAAAATATCACACTTTTATTCTATCGCCCTGTTTGACTGAAATTCTCTTACAAAAGCAAAAAAAAAAAAAAAGCCACATATAATCTGAAACATAAATAAACTATAAGCTGTTATTATATCCACTTCACTGTTTTGCTTCTGAAATGCATAAGTTGTTCCAAGGAACCTTCTGCCACTTACCTTTTTAAATGTCGGTAAGTCTTGCCATAAATCCAGACTTGTCAGTGCAAGACAGATTATGTGTCTTTGCATCATCTACAGGCTTTATTTCATCTCCTTTTGGACATAATGGCTCTGTGAAAATAATTTTAATTATTACCAACACATTCAGCATAAAAGAAAGGTTCAGTGAGTCATGTTTATATTCTGGTCATGAGTTGCCTAAATTGCTAGCTGCTAATTTTAGCAGCTAACAATTGTTGTAATATAAGATATAAATGATAGAAAATGAACAAAACCATGCCTACCTGTCGCATGCAGCTATATCCCTTTGTTGTGGTAAAATATTCACTGATTTCAAGCAAACACTCCCATCTCAGGCTATGCTCTTCTGTTCGCTTTCGTCTTCTTCTCTCAAATATGCGGAAGATCGTACAGCCGAGCAATTTGATAAGCCAAATTTACCCAATGACCAGAAAGCGTGTATACACACTTACATTAGTGTGTGTCGGTGCTATACCAACATTACCGGCTCCAGGGGCGCTAGTGAGCAAAAAGTCCACACACACTGATACACACATTTCCAGTTTTTGTCACCTTGTGGGCCAACTGGGAAAAAAAACAAGAAGGACATCAAGGGGGGGCTACTGAGCTCATTTTAATTGAAACCAGTGTGGGGCCCACCATTTTGGACCCCGCACTTATTTTGTGCTCCCTGCAGTGGGATACCCTGAAGTAAAAAATGCAAGTGTCCCCCCCCCCACACACACACACACTCTCCACGCACATTCAAACACTGTAGATTGTAATACTGCAACTGCGATTAATGTTTTTGCTTGAAAAGTATTATTATTGTCTGGTAAGAGTTGATGTTAGTTATTTTTTTTATTATGGTTACTATGGAAACAAAGCTGGAGGTTACCTGGGGTTTTGCACACATTAGCTAATTACCGTAGGTTTCTATTGCCCACCATACGACGATTTCGCCTTATGATCCCAACTCCGGAACGGATTAATGTCATTTGGTGGGGGTCCACTGTATTGTATTATGTTATAAACATATACAAGTGTGTTTCATAATAACAAAACATTTTGAAATGAAAGAACACAAGATTTTATCCCCAAAAAAAGGGAAGCCACTTTGTGTTCTTCAGACACACTCACATCGAAACAAAGATTAAGATAAAAATGTACCTGAATTCATCTCAGTCCTGCCGTATGACGTATGATGTACTGCTCTGAAGATTTAAATATGTAACTTCATCACTATTACATGAATAAAACCTAAGCTCCTTAATGTTAGATTGGGATGTATCTAGTGTTTGTTGTGTTTTGTACGTCACTATTATAAACCATCAATAAAAAATAAGTGTCAAAAAAAAAAAGTACCTGAAGTGGACCCACTAACTACATTTTTTGACATAAAAGTTATAATTTTCCGAATGTATCACTGTTCTGCGAGTAGCTTTGTCTTGAGTTAGTATTAAAAATAAATAAATAAACCACAGCACAGAGTTAGAATTGCAACCACTTTGAAGAACTTAAAAGCACAACATTGAAGTTGAAGCATTTCCGTAGATTTTAAACACCTGTATGAACCCTGTTAAATGTCAGAACCAGTGCTGATTAGTTCTGGAGTGCATGTGATTATTACAATTATCAGATTCTCATGATCACGTAAACAGGCTCATTTTTATAAACCTACATGAGGAACATTATCATGATAACTGTTTGAGTCATTTTGCTTTGGCCTTAAATTCAGACTCGGGTGTTTACCTTCTTTTGGACACATAACGTTGACCCGGGTCCGTCTGCGCTGATCGACTTCCAGATCTCCTCTGGCGTCAGCGTGGTTGTGTTCAGCGGTACCAGATCGCTCCCGTAATTTGTCTGGAAGAGCTCAATAACGGTATCGCCGGCCAACTCCGGGAACAGGGACTTCAGCTGGGACAGGAAGTCTTCCTCCTTAAGGCCCAGCGGACAACGAACCACCCTGACCCTTTTAGATGACTTCACTGACACCCCCCCCCCCAAAAAAAAACACATTCACAGTCAGTGGAGGAACCCAAAAAGATAAATAAAAACAACAACCAGAAATCTGACTTTATCAAAGTCTTCACAAAATAAAATTTTAAACTAAAACAACTTTTACTTTGTAATATCGTTGTAGGACAAATCTACATTGGTAAAGAAAACATCACTATGTGGACAAAAGTATGTGGATTCAGGTGTTTGTTTTCTAAAACACGGGTCTGGGACACAAAACAATAATAACTAATGTAATAATATAGTTTTATATTATGGGATAAATATCATTGCATTGGTTAGTTTGGTTTAAATTGTTATCTTTGCTTCCAGAACGCCTCAAAATTAATTTTGACTTAATTTCTCTCAACATTAGTCGAAATATTAATGCATGCGCTCAAGTTATAAAGGCGTGCACACGGGTTATGAAAAAGTGAGGGAACGTTTTAAAACGCATTCCCTCGGTTTATATCCAAGGCGTGGGAATGATATCCTATGTCGTCCCCTCGCATTATTATAATATTCCCACAATATCCTTGTTTTCTCTGTATTTATCTGGGCTTGGGACCAGAACAGTGAGACTCCGCCCCCTTGTGGCTACAGGTATAGGTGTGTATAGTGTAAAGGGCCTCACCCAAGGGCCCACCTGGGTCTCAAACCGGCCATTTTCCACACCATAGACAGTGGCATAAACCACTAAACTACCCATCTGTTCATCTTCAGTCATTTGTGTCAAATATGAAGACATTTGCACGTTAAAGTCACCTTGCGATGATTGTCTGTTGATGTCGGAATTGTTTGTGATCAGGATCTCGAGGTCGATGAAACTCTGTCCGCTTTCGGTCCCCTTCCTCGCCCGACTCCGAGCAACAAATCTGACAGAGTTCAGAGGCGCTCGTCATTACTTTGGAAACACACATTTTATTTCCTGCACCCACGGCTGAACTGAACACATCAGCTGTCATTAGCTCATTCATTAGGTCGATGAAATTTCCAACAACTGTATTAAATGTTATAAATATCTAAATTACAGGTTTGTTAATAGAACACTTAATAAGTGACTGGTTTTACCTCATCTTCGTCGTCTGAGTGGTTACAGCTGGACTATTGGACTCCAGATCATCCTGAAAGTGTAAAAAACATACGTTTTAAACAAGACTCAAACCGCTTCATGAGGCTGCAACTAAATATTATTGCTATAATTAAATAATCTGGAATAAAAATACCAGATTAAGGCGAACTAAACTGTCGGACAAACAAAATAAAAGAATACAACTCCTAAAATAGAATCAATTAATCCACTTACAAACAAAAGATTACAGCAAAACCGGTGAGTTTAAAGTTGGACGTATCGTTGGATTTACCTTTGTGAAAATAAACTGTTTATATATTTGTCTTTTTAGTCGTAAATGAGAGAAGAAATGAAAAACAAATGTGCATTTTTTGTGTGTAATGTGTGAACTGTACTGGTGATGAGCCGACAAATCAAACCTCTTCCTTCCTGCATTAATAGTCAATAAAGGTAAAAACGGAGTATTTTCCTTTCTGCAACAAAATCCCACTGCTGAGCATCCAACATTCACAAAGATAAAGTTGTAAAGTTATTGATGACATGCCATTTAACTCAATATCAAATACCAACTGCTAACTGTAGTTAAGCTAATATAACAGGTAGCTAATGTTAGCTTAGTTAACATGAAGGCTAGCTCCTTGCAAGGTACTTTTTATTTATTTATATTTACTTTGTTGGTCAAATAATGTATTAATCATATGTACCGTATTTTCTGGATTATGTCACAGTTTTTTTTCATAGTTTGTCCGGGGGTGCGGCTTATACTCTGGAGCGACTTATGTGTGAAATTATTAACACA
>JAPSES010081634.1:1156-25891 GCA_029822895.1 Maxillicosta whitleyi | reverse complement strand
TATAGTGTCTTCAAATGTGTGACCTGAACTGTGCTGCTTGGCGGAGGTTTGCGCTCTCCGAGTGCTTTTCTAGTTATCGATGCTCCAGTGTAAAGTTTTTCCGATCCAGCTTTTACTTTTTAGTTAAGAGGACTTTAGCTCAAAGTGTTAATGCACCTTAACACTGAATTCCACTCATTATAAGAAGTAGGAGAGGATGTCTGGTCAGAGCTCATGCTATCGTAACCAGCCTAAGTTGATCACCAAACTCATTTTTGTGTGATTACTTACTAATGAAAATGGAATTACCAGCAACGTATTCCATTCCTGCACTTACAGCCTCCTAAATCCCCTTAATCTTATACACCACACCCTTAAAGAATGAACAATTCCTTCCCAAACAAACCGCCGCTAATGTGTGAGCATCTCATTTATGATATTAATCTTGGTGTGATCATTACTGATGGAAAAGTTCAAATAAATGCAATGCTAATTCTGGTTTTTCACAGAATAATGCGCAGATTAAAAAACAAATCCTTTATTCGTTTGTTGAATTTACAAACACAGACTCTCCTCTAAAGTTTACCTTTAATCCTTTCAGCAATTGTTTGAGTTCCATTTAACCTCCAACCTAAAACTTTAAAGCACATCCTCATTTTGTTTCTATTTTCAACCTCATCCTGCTTATCTCTGTGCACATTTAACAGCCTTTTATTTATAGTTTAGATTGGACAAGGGAACTGATATTGGCTTGAACTGCTTTCCAGTGTCAAATATCACCCTGATCCAAATCTTATTAACTAAAGAGCAGAGGTATTTAGATGGAAAGCTCCATTTTATGGGAAGATAGCATTACAATTCATCTCTTTAAAGGTTAACTGATTTAACATGCTGCTCTCTGTTCAGTTTTTATGGCATAGCACGTAGGCAAACATTTCATATTCAACAGATTGACTGTTTTCCTTTCAGACACGTCATTTTTCATTCTGCTGCTCTAATTATTTTCTGTGTTTTCTCTGTGCCGCAAAAAAAAAAAAAAAAAAAAGGTGAAATATCTGTACCACCTGTTACTTCTCCCTCTCTCTGGCTTTGCACATCAACATTATTATCACAATGAGCCGACTGACATACGTACACAAGGCTTATTTGCAGAAGATCCCATGAAGCCGTGTGCAAACCCCCGGCCAATCACCTCTGAGCATGAGAGGGCTGCTGATTGAGTTTTGAGCACATCCAGCTAATAAAGCAGGTCATTTCTTTGCCGGTTTGTCATTGACCTTTATCAGTGGGATTCTGTAAAGCAAGAGTAGAAGCTATTGATCTGTCTCGCAATAAACAAGTATGTGTCAGGTGGAAGCTGCAGCTCCAACCACAGCAATCTCATTAACACAGCTGGCCCTGCGTTTACCATGCTCTGCAGCCTTAATCCAATTTCCCTCTTCAAAGTGAATGGCTCGAGGTGGTTCATAAGGTCCAACCACTGGCTTGTATTAAAAACCAGAACAGTTCTGCGTCTAAATATGAATGGCTGCAGCGCTGCTTATTGATATGCTCAGGTTATTTTATGTGTCCGCCGTCCAAAAACTGTCTGACAGCGTGCTGTAGGCCATAGTGAACAATCACCTTAATCTCCCTGTGTAATGCGAGCATTGAATGCAGATGAAAAGATTATAGATGGTTAGTATTCATAAGGATACATTGATGCATAAACCACAGAACTTGTAAAGGGTTAGTGTTTGAAATAGAAAGCTAATGGATACAGTTCTGCTCTATGAATATCATTAGCTGAAGCTGCATCCAATCTGCCACACATCTTCTCAGGGACATGTATGCTTTGCAGCAGAGGATCTGTCCACGTATGCTGTGGGTATATTGGGTGTTCGACGGAGAAAAAACATTTGTGTTCTTAAGTGGATTTATCCGAGACATAAGTGATGGCATATGGCAGAAGCAATGATTGCGGTGTTGATGTATGCAGATGTACGCATTGCTTTCCTGACCTTAAGATCCTCAATTCACTGGCTTTACTCAAGGGTTCATGTGCAGGCACGCTACACCCACAAAAGAAATCCATATCCACCTTCAGAACCTTTGGGCAGCAAACGCCCACATGCAGTATGGTCAGCGCTGTGTTTTGTGATGTAGAGGAGGAGGGGTGTGGATCGTAGGTGGAGTATGGAAATTGTATAGTATATAATGTAACAAACAGCCTTCAGTATGAATCAATAAAACAAAAGCCACAAGGAAATACATGATGTAATGTTACCAAAAAGTTGCATCAACATGCAGAAGGCAGTTTGAGGCTTTAAAAAGGTAAGAAGTAAAACTGGGAGGTACTTATATTCATATTTTGTGCAGCTTTACACTTCTACTGTCTGTATTCCTCAGTATGTTGATTTTGACAGATTGTCATAAAACTCGTCTGAGAAAATTATCTTCTTTCTGAAGCTAAATAAGCCCTCTTGGATTACATTGGAAAATAAGGAAAAAAAAGAAGCTGAGAAAAGGGCTGTTGATTTGAAGTCGTGAACAGTTGACTTTTGTATAGTTATGTGGTTCAGAAGGAGGATGAAGTAAATATAAGATGATCTAATGTATTCCTCTAGATTAAATTACAGACAGTATATGAAATAGAAATGAGCTCCACAGGAGAAAAATATAACGCAATGAGTTTGTTTACGTTCACACTAAAAATCAGATAATTATCCAATTTTTAGAGTTATCATATTTACAATTGATCATATAAACAGCGTAATGTAATATGTTGTTGTATTATTATGAAAAATCTGATTTAACTTGATTTTTTTTTTTTTACTCCAATGTCTGAATGTATACCCATCAATCGGATTTATTTATTTTTACATCCGTGTGTGGGGAAAAAAAGAAAGAAAAGAAAACAGAAGTGATGTATCAGTGTATGAGTGTAAGAAACACCATCTTTACATAAACACGTAAACCAGGGTTTTTCGATTATCACATTCATTTTTTTTTTACTGGTCTGGCCCACTTGAGATCATATCGGGGTTCAAATGACCACAAAATGTGTCTTTTTATGGTATTTTTGCGTTAAACCCTTTGTATTTAAATACTTATCATACCCAACATGATATCATGAATTGTCTACACGCCACTCATAATTGACGTCTCATCTGTACGCATTATGAGCTGTCCGCGTGTATGTTCACGCCATTGTTAGCCCCCTGTCCAACCTCCATCAATGTGTTAAAAACCACGCACTGATGGTTAGGCTCAGGGGTTAGGGTTATGTGAACTGGAGATCTTGGTGTAAATTAACATGCAATCAAATGGCATTGAATAACATGTTAAAAACACGTATAGCACACCAAACACCGTATGAACTGGCGTGACATGCAATACCATGTAATGAGATCATTGTGTTGTACCGCTGGTCTCTTTCTCATATCATAAATCATAAAGTGTCAGACACACACACACACACACACACACACACCACATACATCTGTCCAAACTCATTAAGTCGCCTAAAATATTTCAGTATATCAGTCTCTGCCAGTGCAACCAGTGCTTCAGCACAGAGTTTAATTAGATATACTGACTTTTTATCTTTAAATCTGTGTAATTAGATAAGTTTGTCAGTTTAATCTTATTGGCTAACTATGTCTCTGAAGAGTTTCATAATGTGCAATAATGAATTCATTCGTGTGTCTTGAAAAGATAAATGGTTAACTGAGCTGTCACCTAGCGCATCAAACTAAATTTAATTAAAATATTCAAATTAACTTGTGAATCATTGTTAACTGATGAACACTCCCAGCATTAGATCGTTTCTCTGAATTTCGTGGAAATGTCATCAGTTTGGGATGAAATGTCGGGGATGTTGTTGAAAATGGATGAAATGGCGCCAGTTTGTGTGAAGCTCTGTACTCTGATGCTGTTCGGGTTTGAAGGAAAGTGCAGAAACAGGAAACAGAACTGACCACATGGCCTTTTTTTGGCAGATTACTCCTCAGCAGGCGCTGTGTTGACACTAATACAGTCTTCTCAGTGTGTGATGGAGACTCTGCCATGTTCTCGACATTGGCGCCGCTTATCGTTGTAACAGGGCAGAAATCAGCCTGTATCCAAAATAACAACTATTAAGTCAAACAAACAACAACATTCGACTCCCAACTGCAACTCCCACTTCATAATGACGATAAAAAGTTGATGACTTTTATGTCGCAGATGCCAAAGGTACGGCCTGCGGGCCAAAACCGTTTCAGGGATGAATTTGCGAAATGTAAAAATTAAACCGAAAATATTAAGAATCAGTTTAGTTTAGGAGTCACTTAGAAACCGATATGATCTCAAGTGGGTCAGATCAGTAAAATACTATCATAAAAACCTGTAAATAATAACAGCTACAAATGTTTCTCTTTGTTTTAGTGCAAAAACAGTACATTACATTTACAAATAGAGATGTCAGATATTATCGGCCCACAGATATTATTGGCCCGATATTAGCCTAAAAATGTAGTATCAGTTAATATCGTTATTAGATTTTTTTTTTTTTTTTGCCTCAAAAACAATAAAATAATGCTTGTGTTACACCCAAATACAGACACAGAAACAAGAGTAGCCTGTCAGACACTATGCCAGTTATTTTAGTTGACTTTAGATGCTGCTCTGTTGCACATAGTTGTTCAGGTACAATGTTTATCATTTGTGCAGAAGTCAAATTTGTTGTGGGCATTGTCAAGATTATCTCAGGGAGAGTGTAATCCAAACTGTTATTTGACACAATTAAAAAATAAACATGGCACTTTCCCCCTAAATTAAGTTGAAGTATTTTTCTTATTTTGCACAAACAATATTAACATTTGGAAAGCCTTGTTGCATTCAAGAATGCATCCAGTGGGGCATTGCAATAACATTAAGCATGTTGTGTTAATTCCACAACAGGACATATATGATGTTACCAAAATTAGCAGGAAAAATAACCCACATATCGACATCGGTATCGGCTGATATCGGAATCGAAAATTGAGAGTTGGACAATATCGGCATATGGGATATCGACAAAAAAGCCAATATCAGACATCCCTATTTACAAACTACCTTTTCAGGAAAAATGTGAATAACCCAAACAAAATATGAACAATCTGAAATGTCTGAAGAGAAATAAGTGTAAATTTGACAATATTCTGTCTGTTAATAAATGCTTTGTTTATTTTTTAAATCCACTGTGTAAAAACTATATGTATAAAAATATGTGTTTCTGTTATTGGGGTTAAATTATGGAATGACTGATACATTTTAATATGTGTAATTCATTAGTGGTTTTCAAAACATTGGTTTGTGAAAATATTTTCAAGGGATACAAGCAGGAATGATTTTTGATGTTTTGATTGGTGGAATAAATTTGGTTTTGATATGAATGTGGGTGAGACGTATATGAGCATTAAGCTCTGCCGAAGTCTGTTCAGGCTTCAGTTGGCTTAAAATCAGCCGTATTGTTTGTATTTTCTGTATTATGGAGGATGACTGAATAAACATAAACCTGCAGTTATGTTTCTGAGGGTGTTTGAGGCTTTTCATGTTTTTCACATTGTTAAGGACACTTTGTAGATCTAAACATTTTCATTATATACATATACTTTTTTTTCTGTTGTTATTTTGTCGCTTCAGCCCACTTCAGATCATATTGGGCTCAATACGACCCCTGAACTGAAATGAGTTGGACACCCCTGCTTTACATAAAGACTTCACATCTACTTGATCATCAGTTAATTCACAGGAACTTTATGCACGGACTGATATGTAATCAAATTAACCGGATTTCAGATACGTAAAACTTCATTTCACACCCTTGTTTTTGCTCAGCCTCTGAAAGCAGAACAGCAGCCGTTCTCACAAAAGCCTGAAGCTATATTTTACATCAAATTAGTCATCAAATGCAGATATTTGCAGATTTGAACACATCTGACAGGTGATCCAAAGTCTGCAGCAATGATTCCTGAGTGAAACCATTCTCCCCACACGGTTAATTCTTAAAGCGTCAGTACAGCGGTGGTTTTTGGTGTCATTGGGCAGGTTTTACATAAATTCAGTGTACTGTAATTCAAGAGGTTAGAGAGGAAATGAGATTTAAAACTACTGCTGGGTGTGTTTTATGACTGGAGAAAAGGTCGTTTTAGCCTCTCACAGATTTTCTAGACGTGAATAACGTCGATGGAAGCTTGGAAAAGTGGCTTGTCTTTTTTTGTTATATACAGCTGTGCTCATACATTTACATACCCAAACAGGATTTGTGATTCTTTGGCCGTTTTTCACAGAATATGAATGATAATACAAAAATGTTTCATTTACTCATGGCTAGTGGTTGGGTCATTTGCTCTTTTTAACGCATACTGACAACAGAAACTAACAAAATGACCTGGATCTAAAGTTGACAAACCCTAGATCTTCATAGTTTTCAACAGGAATCAGAGTTTTGTGTGTGCAAAAAACAAACAAACAAAAAAACAAAAAAAAACAAACAAAACAAAAACAGGGTGTGCAGGTGTTAATTGACTTTCAGGCCAATCACAAGTCTACTTTCAAATAGTACACCAATCGACCAATCACATTGTGTGTTTCTTGGCGTAATGCACAACCAGAAGTGTGTTGCTACGTGTGTACTTGAGATGATCTTTCGCTGTAATTTAGCAAAAAAACATGGATTTACCCAAAATTAGGAACTAACAAGATGAGACACAATCACATAGATATGTAGCACAGCTTTGGCCAAGCCGTGCAGTTTGTTTTTTTTTTTTTGGCCGTGTTTTACGAAAATTGGCCATGCAAATCGCGGCTGCGTGGCTCACTACCTTAAACTACATATAGTTCTTAATCCCCTGTTTCAGCCCCTTTAACATCAATAACAGTTTGCAGTCTTTTGTGGTTGTTGTGGATAAAGCTCTGTATTTTCTCAGATGGGAAAGCTGCCCATTCTTCTTGGCAAAAACACTTTCAGTTCCTTTAAGATTTTGGGTTTTCTTGCATCAACTTCATGTTTGAGTTCTCCCTAAAGTGGTTCAATGATACCGAGGTCAGGACACTTCACTGTTTTTTCTGCTGTAGCCAATGACAGATGGACATGGCCTTGTGTTTTAGGTCATTGTCACGTTGGAACATCCAATACCGTCCCATGTGCATTCCGTCAGGGTATGTAAACTTATGAACACAACTGTGTATTAAGTTAATCGAGCTTTTACAATCCCACACATATCATTTTGTGTGCTGTTTTTATATTCATAATCAGAAAAATCTTTCCTCTTATGAATTTCTCTGTTTACGTGTTCCGTATCTGATAGGTCACTTGTAGATATTGTAGGTTTGTGATTTAGAACTTTATTGTAATTTCACTGTATTTATATACAGTGAATCGTGGCCTGGAGATGTAGAGTAACATGATTTACAGCCCAACAAGCAATCAGACCGATACTCAGAGACAATCAAGATGATGAAAGTTCCTCCATCAGTAGAGATGAGACCTTCTAATACAATGAAGATTATAGCTCTGGGATGTCAGAGCATTCATCCCATACTCTTGGCAGTTCAAGAAGCTAATCAAGATATGCCCACAAGGTAATGTAAAGGTCATGGGCAGTTTATATATCCGTCAAAACAGATCATCCAGCCAATCAGACATTAAGAAGTAATGTTTCTGATCAGGATAAACATGGAACAGTCTATGATAAAAAAAATATAAATAATAATAAATAAATTCTCCTCCCATATCTAGAACACATTGATATGAAAACAGTCAATCAGTATTTTTTTTTCTTAACTCTTCTGAACTGTTCATTTCTTAAACCGTCACAGTTTGGTTCGGGTCAAATTTAACCCATGTAGAATCCCCTCATAGTAAGTGTCTATACCATATGTTGAACTATAGATTATTCAGAATGTCTAAATAGACTATCCCACATTAATAATTATATGTAATATATAAATATAATGTTTCAGAGCAGGAAGAGCATATTTTTTTCCGTTTTACGAATTTGGTCAAATTTGATCTGACTGGTATGAAAGGGTTAACTTTAGAAGTGGTAGACCTCAAAGCTCATATTACAAAAAGAAGCCCAAAGGCAATGAAACAAGAATTAAAAGCATTTCTTTGTAAAATATATATAATACTCATTGTTAGTTGCTAGTGCAGCTTGGTCATTTGAGGGTTAAACACATGAAACTTCTATGATTTCTTGCGCTGCACTTACATTATAGGTGTTCAGACTCATAAGTTATTCACTGTTATGGTCTGTTTCATTCAGTGTGATGACCTACATAAAAGCTTAACAACACTCCTGGTTATTTCACTAAATGATTTAAAATGAACAAAGATCACTTAACATGATGAGTAAAACTGTAAGATACTTCAACAAGTTAATTCAGATTAAAGTGTTGTAAATGATTAGGTTCAGTCTGTGTTTACTTGGGGCTTTTATTGTGAAAGGGTGTGAATCATTCTGTATGTACAGACATCCAGGTAGACCAGAGAAAACATGCAAAACAGTAGAGAAGAGCAAAACCAAGACAGTTCTACCAGTGTTTCCACAGTTAAATATATTAATACAGTCACAGAAATAAAATAATATTCCATTAAAATTAATCAGAAACAATAATTATGCAATCAAGTACTAACTCCTGTGTGTATCATGTGACTAAAACAGACAGAAAAGAAAACATGTAATGTCTAAAAGCACTCTTTTTTTATCACTACAATTACATAGGCATTGATGTAAGAACTGAAGTGATTTTGGTTTTTATAAAAAAAAAAACATGGAAAATTGATAGATACTAGCTCTGAAATTAAACTATTATGAGCTATTTTTGTTGTTATCATTATATTTCTCCAAACAAATGTACCTTTAGTTGTACCAGGCCTTAAAAGAAATAAGAAATTGAAGAAAACAAGGGTGGTCTAATAATTTTTTTTCTGCGACTGCACATGTTTACATCACATTTATTCAGCTAAAGTATTTTATGTTACATTCACAAACATTTCTCTGGCACAACACTGGCTGGATATTACATCTCATAGCATCATTATTAACTAGCTGAAGTCTCTTTAAGGTAACTTTACTACAAAATAGTCTATGATATGGTTCTTCACACCATCTGTACGTGGTCTGAACATATGTTAGAGAATGTTTGTAGAGAAATATCATTTGTTAAAACGTTCAGTCATACAATGTCCTGGATGGTTGCATTATTACACATTATGCATTATGAAAAGACTTATTTATCCTATGTAACAAGTCTGTAACAGATAGCACTCCCAACATGTCAAGGTAAAACATCTTATACCTTATTCTTGTCTGAAAAAGGGAATGATTAAATAGTTGTTTTTAAAAAAAAAAGATTTAATGAAATTAAGCTAGATATTTATCCCCTTTGAATTACTGGTACATCTGGATACATAATATAGTTCAGTAAAATATTGTGTCTTGTATCTGATTGTACAAGGAAGCTGAAACCATCTGTGTTCCATGGGCTTTGGACGTCTTTTTTATAGCTATCAACTATAAACCACAGAAATATTATCTATAACACACTGAAACGGCATAAAACAGTCGATCCAATAATTAAGTGGTTTACCAGTACAATACTTACATTTGAGTGTTTCTTTAACCACTGCTGCATGTTTTAGCTGTGTTTACTTACATCTTGACAATAATCCAAACAGAATTATGCAAAATTCCTCCTATCCGTTCGTTCATAGTGTGGTCCTGGAAAATATCCGTTTTTCGAGGGCTAAACAGCCGTAGCACAACGCTATCCCTTCAGGTGAATGCACAAAACGGACGGGTAGGGGTAAGAGGTGAATTTGGATTCAGTCATAGTGTCTGTACCGACTGTTGAAGATGAATTTAGGACTTGTTTTGCATTTATTTGTGTCATGCATTAGGGCACCATGCCCGTCTACAACTATTCCAGTTTGAATCCATGCGTTTTGTCGATTCAGAGCTAGCATAGTTTACATATTGCTCATGACATGTTATCAGCTTAGTTACCGTTAAAGCCCTGTTACCTGTTATTTGGCCTATAACTATTGTCATGTAATAAGATGTTTATTACATCATCATACAGGCATCTGTTTCTGATGCCTCCTGGACGCCTCCCTGGGGAGGTGTTTTCCGGGCACGTCCTGCTGGTAGAAGACCTCAGGGACGACCTAGGAAACGTTGGAAAGACTATGTGTCGCAGCCGGCCTCAGAACCCCTTGGGATCCCCCCCGGATGAGCTAGAGAAGGTTTCTGGGGAGAGGGAAGTCTGGGCACCCCTGTTTAGACTGTTGCTTTTGTGACCCGATCCAAGATAAGCAGAAGAAACCGGATGGATGGATTTTGGTTTTGTACAGTTTTACAGTAGATATCCAAAACAGCAAAAGGCTTCCTGGGTGTTTATTGGAGCAGTGTTAGCTAACTGTACAATTAGTTGCCAAACGTTAGTGAAGACTAACTGAAGAATAACAGTGTTTTATATCATCAAAGTTCTAATCCACCTTCTGAGATGTTGAAAACAAGCCAAGAACATCTGTTCAATTCATCACATCCCATACATTTCTAGACTTGTTTACACTATGAATATGAGACTGGCAGGGTATCGCTGTCCCTTGTGATTACTCGACTTTGTGTGGCATGTGTCCATTTAAGGACGTGCATGATTTATTTGCAGAGATGCTTCGTTCTTGGAGTCGGGTATTATGTGGTGTGTTGCTGTGAGAATTCACAGCGCTCTGAAGCCCCTAGCGGTTCTAACCAGACCGTGACTTAGCGTTCAAAGACACATTTGAGGACGCCGGTGTCAGCAGGGCAGTGGACATTACCCAACTTCTTTGGATCTCTCCTAACTATCACACTTTGCTTCATAATAAGCATTACTGACATGCATTACAGTAACATCTGATGTGATCAAAGCTGCTGGCGTCGTAATGGAAGCCTGTTGGCCACCTCAGCTCAGAGCAGCTAAGCCAGAGTTTTTTTTTGTTTTTATCACATATTTCCACACCATACTGCTGCTATTTCACTAAGGAACGTGGCTGCTAATAGATTCTTTATGGTTTGTGGTTCTAACTGTCAAAAAACAGACAGTGTTTCTTTTCCACAACACTAGTTTTCTTTTCTAACTCCAAATCAAGAAAAAGTCTAAAGGTGAACAAACCCCGATTGCAGCCATAACCCACTCTCCTCTTTCAATTACTGTTGCCTTGGTGCCTTTCAGCAAACTTTTTAATCCCCAGCTGGCTCAGTTGTCTGCAGGATGCTCAATGTTGGACTCCTCAGGTGAATGTGTGTCTTACTTCTTACAGCTTCAGACTGGTATTTTTTTTTTCAAGTCTGGGTTAAGAATGAGGGACTGGAGCTGAGGCAAATACAAGCCAAACTAAAACTACAAATCTGTGTTTGTTCTTTCTTGAATCTCCCAAGAATCAGATTTGATGGAGGGGATAGGCAGAAGAATACGCGTCTCCTAACAGTCTGTGCATGTTTAATAAAAACCTGGTTTTTGTGATAGCCACATCACACTCACACACACGAACTACTGATTCACATTCACATTTCCCAGAGGGACCCGTAGTGTAGAGGTAGAGTTAACCGAAAATATTCCTTCATTGACATTTTTTTTTAAAAAAACAATGACAGAAAATTCTGAAGGCTGTCCATCATTTGACAGATACTGAAGGTGAAAGTTTTCAAATAACACTGTGAACAGAACTTGCTCACAGGCTCACTGGTCTGTTTCTTAAAAAGCCACGAACATATCCTACTTGTATAAAACCCTACAGCACACGTATATAACCCTACACCTCCTGTATATAACCCTACAGCACCTGTATATAACCCTACAGCACCCATATATAACCCTACAGCACCCGTATATAACCCTACAGCACCCGTATATAACCTTACAGCACCCGTATATAACCCTACAGCGCCCGTATATAACCACACAGCACCCATATATAACCCTACAGCACCTGTTTATAACCCTACAGCACCCGTATGTAACCCTACAGCATCTGTATATAACCCTACAGAGCCCATATATAACCCTACAGCACCTGTTTATAACCCTACAGCACCCATATATAACCCTACAGCTCCTGTAGCACCTGTATATAACCTTACAGCACCCAAAGATAACCATATAACCTTACAGCACCCATATATAACCCTACATCTCCCGTATATAACCCTACAGCACCCATGTATAACCCTACAGTGCCTGTATATAACTCTACAGCACCTGTAAATGTGATGGCATTGATAAAGGCGGTGAAAAAAGAGGGACTGGAGGATGAAGGACGAACAAGTAATACTGTTAAAGCCAGCTGTTATCAGCCAGCAGCAACTGCCGTTACTGCATCATTGAGATGTTCTTGAACATTAAATCATTAAATAACACTAAATATGTTTCATCATTAAAATCATCATTATCATATGATATCTTTACAGACAGACAGACAGACAACAGGCAGGCAGGCAGGCAGACAGACAGACAGACAGATAGATAGATGTCTGTCAACATGACAGACAATAAAAATGTCTAGTGTAACCTCCACCGTAGTGTATTTGTTGTGACCTCTGCTGACCTCAGTTGTGTTCAGCTGGACATTATTAGTGTCTGACTTAATCCATATTTCATAGCTTTTCCATGTAGGTGTAGTTCAGCATTGAATTCACACCTAGACTTTGAATTCATCAGGTGTAGTGTTGAAAATGACAGATAATTCAGTATGTGTTGTGAAGCCATGACTGTGCATTTGTTCGTCCTGTGAGTTATTAAATTAGACTCACTTAAATAAATCAAAATGTGGAACCTTTTTGACAGCAAATCTTAAATTGTTTATCCCTTTGGTCCAAAACTGAAAGGAGGCAATGTTGTTTAAGGTGGAGGCTGAGAGGAGAGGAGGTGATTTCGTAAGTCAAGAGGGAAATGGTAAGCAACCAGGAAGAAGAGTAGGCATGAGAAGGCAAAGAACACAGCCTCTTGCCATGGTTAACTTGAACAATATCAAAGTGGGGAAACCTTTCTGAGATCCTGAGGTTCTGTCAATAATTTAGCACAGAGAATGTTTTGGTTCTGTTTGTGCCTTTCCTTCAGATGTGAATACCTTTATGAATAATGGAAAACACAAGGAGTAATTCACAGCCATTCATCCTGTCTATTTGACAGCACGCTTTAATTCGACTTTACTCTCATAGCTTCTCCCCCACATACTGTTGTATGTATAAGCATGAATAATTTTTTGTTGTTTATATCTACAGTGAATGGCAGATTAAATATTCAATAGATGTGATTGTGGCTGCCAAATATTATTAATTACTTTGGAAGTGCATCTAACTTTGCAATACAATATACAGTATATATTTCTATTGTTTTTATTCTGGCTCTGACGGATTTTATTAAGGCAGCAAACTGTGGCTATATTTTGGTTCATTCAGTTCCAGGATGATGTACTGGCAGCTGGTATAAGATTAAGCAAAAAAAAAACATATATTTAGCATAAATCTGTAATACTGATGGTAATATTTTCAACCCGAAAATGGATAATCTATGCAGGACTCTTTGCTTATTCAAACATTTTCTAGGAGTTGCCTTTTCACATTTTCCAGTTAACACAAAAAATTGTATTTCCTTAATTTTGCTTTCCGCTGCTGTAGTTTATTGCACCAATTTGCAGTAACATTCAGCTGGGTACAAAAGAAACACCAAAGCAATAATACACACTTCAAAACTTTATTACTCAAACCATTAAACAAAATTGAGTGCACCTGCAGAATTAGTCATCAATTGTACTTAATAGCTTTAGTTTACCCAGCAGTCACCTTGAGCTCATGATCTTTTATAGTCAAACAACCAGTATACACACTGTCATATATAAAGTTAGATAACCAACCTTCAAGGAACAAAAAGAATTAATAAAGCCAACTCCAATGGTAGTAAAAATATCAGATAATAAAGCTTTCATTTTTCAAAAGGGAATGAACAGATCAAGGTTCACTGCTGTTTGCAGTTCATCCACAACCATAACCCCTGCCAAGATCAGTGTGAAGATAATAAAATATCTTCTATATACTGTAGACTGTAAAATGCACTGTAGTTGTGCTTTTAAAAGAAAAGCAATACCGAGGTAATTTGGAAGTTTGTTCCAGTCATCACATCATAAAAAGCCCAAAAACAGTCATGTGGGTGTTTGTTTTTGCAGACTTTCTGATTCTATTAACTTCAGACAAAGTTAGCAAAATCTTCTTTCTTTGCTCAAATTCAACTTTTCACAGCTTCTCAAAAGTGTATTTTCAATTTAAGGTTACCAAGTTCATAGGAGACTTGGATCTCCTGTGTATTTCAGCTGTAGGATGACGTTAACGCCAAATATTTTATGATCATTATGAAAGAATTAAAGGACATGGACCTCATCTCCAAAGTCAATCCAGTGCAGAAGGTGAAGTGTAATAGTGCTTGGAAAAGCCCCGTCTCCCATAGATTACAATAAAATTCTCTGTAAAAGCATTTTTACAGGAATTATTCTAGTCTCATTTGTTCTGTTTGCACCCTTTAGTACTATAAAAGGGTCTTTAAATAATTCCTATGTTAAGATTTTAGTGTGTGCAGGCTCTAATAGGAAGTCATACATACATAATTTGCCCTTTCATTTGTCTAAATACATAAGGCAAGTTTATTTGCAACGCACAATTCATACATTACAGGAAGTAGAATGTAGAATGTTAAATAGAATATTAAAATGAAAATACTTAAAAAGAGAGTAGTGTAGATAAAACTATTTGTGGAGCTAAAAAAAAAAAAAAAAAAAACCTTGTCAGAGTGGGGAGTCATCACGTCGGGCTCTAAGAATCCAACATGACAACTAAAAAGCTAATGGGGCTACTACATAATATTGTAAGTACAGACTACGAAACAGTGTTAAAATGTGTCAAATGTGTTGCTCATTAATTCCCACCTCATAGTTTTTGTATGACGAAAGAACTGGGTGCTTCTATGAAACTGGGTCCATTTTGGTACCTGGTTCTTTGCCACCTTTTTAGACCTAATAACAAAAGAGAAATTTGGACATATTTCCCCAACAGGATGTACTGTACCCAATGATGACTTCAAATGAATGCGAAAAAAAATTATAAATTAATACATTTCTAATAAAATATTGGGGCCAAAAGTAGGCCTAAAATTGGGACAGTAAATGCTACCTATGTAGGTGTCAGTGCATTTGTGGAAAACATGATTTGAAATGGTCTGATATACCTGATATAGACACTGTGTTACATTTGACCAAACTAGTTTTTCTAATCCAAACATGCAGATTTTTCATCAATCAGCAGTCTCATTCTAGGATTTGCACATAACCCATTATGTCCATTAGCATTACATTCAGAACCTGCCCATTTAAACACATACATTGTGAGTAATTTTTCTACAGCGGTCATTTTTGTCAAACACTCTCCCTTGCATAATTAGTTTGATTCCCAAAACGTACCTGTGAGAGAATAAAGATATTTTTAAAAGATAGTAGTCCGTAATTTTTATGTTGTTTTTACCATGTTGCGTGCAGATTTTTGTTTAAACAATACATAAACAATAGAAAAATAATAGAAAAAAATATTGTAAAATAGATCCCAAGTGCTTTTTGTTTGACGTTTTAACCCCCATGTCCTGTTTTTAGGTACCAGTTTCATAGAAGCACCCAACTGTAGTCACCTAATGGGTGTCACAGTGGCATAGTGGTTAGCGCTTTCCCATCACAGCAGGTACAAATGGGTTAATTCTCCTGTCACTTCCTATAACTATGATACCGATGAACATCTGGAGTTGGCCCTGGAGCTCTTTCAATGGTTCACTGCTCCAAATAAGCTATATGCTAATGCTAACTGTTAGTGCTAGGTGCTACGTGTGCATATCAGGATGATTAAAATGCAAAGACTGAGTTTCCCTTCGGGGATAATAAAGAACGTTAACCTTTAACCGTTAATGATGAGGATAGTCAGAGTCCAGAGACCTTCCTATAACTATGTACATCAAAAGAGACGGGTTGTGTAAACCTTTAATAATCTGTTTTATGGTAACATATCACTGCCTAATAACCACTTCTCATGTAAATTTTTGCTCCAAGTGTTTGACCTTGTATATTTTCTGTACATTAGAAGCTTTGTTCATGTAAAAAAATGTTACTCATTAAATTCAAGAATACAAATACATGTGCTATTGGATCACTTACGTGTCCTTGCAAGCATTTCAATCCGAGTTTCTAATCAAAATAATTTCACTGAAGTTCTGGAAATCTGGCTCATAACAGAAATTACCCGTCTAGCCGGGCGATACTTGTGTGAAGGTCCAGTTTATTTTTAGTATCGGTTAGTATGAGTATCAAATATGTCTAATAGCTATAAGCTTCATAGAAAAGTAATAGCAGGTGCTCAAGTCCTCTTTGTGTCTTTTTTCTGATATGGTTCGTCGATGCATAGAAGGAATACAAAGTGATCTTCTTAAGCTCAAAGAAACGATGAGACAAGGAAAAATACACCCTGAAAATAAAACAGAATAAAGCTGGCCATTTTGTACATATAAGTGAGCATGTATACCTTCAGACTGCTCTCTTTGAAGCATTTGTGTTGTGTTAGTGACTTTAAAGTCAAAATTGCACTGCAGTTAATTGATGCTCACTAACTGCAATTAGAAAGCTGTTTTTACATCTGTGCCCATACTGAGTCTTTTTCCATGCACACACTGAACGATTCCCACAGAGAGTTTCCATTAGCGTAACGGTACTGTAAATGTGTTCCCCCCTCCATAAACGAGGCCCACTTCTCTCTTTCACATCAATGCGGTTTTTCTTACAGTTTTCGGTTGAAGGTTTTGGTTCAAATGGGAGATGCAATGTTAAAGGAAGGAACATTTCTGAAAAGGATGGTGCTGTGAATAGACGGCTAAGCACACCAGCACATTGGCCCTCAGACACCCATCAGCATTACAGTCCACATTCCCCTGGTATCATTGGTACAGGTGGTACTGGCTCATTACTCAAACCCCAATAGTCTATGTTTTATGGGCAAAGGGAACTACAGGCTCCTATTAGCACATCCCCCCCCCCCCCACTGCGGAACACAGTGTTCATGCAGGTCAGGATGTGTGGCAGGCAGCAACAAAGAGATGTCCGGAAGATTCAACAAATTCGGAACTTTTCCATCTCAGAACCAACTCCACCGCACTTCCTCTCATTATAAACAGTGAAAGTGATACAGAAATGAATTATTATATGAATTTTGCACTGTCACCCTACCTATCTGCCCACATTCCCAAGCAAGAATTATTCAGAAAGGGTAAATATAGACGGGTGCTGTGTGGGAGGAAAACAAACAAACGTGCAGGTAAAAGTAGATACTGTATGCACAAAAATAAGGCAAAGGGAAGCTCGATAGACCAACGCCAATTGTTGTCAGACTTGGCAAGATGAAAGTGTTTGTTTAGCTTTGACTGTGTTTGTTCTTCTGTATGCACCTGATGCAGGCTCGCCATGAGTTATGAATACATTCATGCCAAATAAAAACAACATAACCTAATATCACGCATTAATAATATGCCCCTAACTTTAAGCACAAAGATGATACACATTAACCCTTTGAGAACTACCACTGTGACAAGCCTAGAGTTATTTATATTTTGTTTTTGGGTTTTTTTGTTTTTTTTTTTGCAATAAGTGTCAGAATTTATTTATTTTTTTGCCAGTTCTTTTGCATCTTTTTCCAGGAAGAACTTAACTTTCAATATCTTGCCATTAATTACCCTTATTATATATAATAAGTGCTTAAAACAGTGTGTTATAATGAAAAACAAACAAACAGATTTTTCTCATATTTATCATGAAAACCAACTGTAAATGTGCGTAATAAAATGAGATTATAGATATAATTGTTCAACTGTTTTCCATGGGTTCCAGCTTCTTACTTTTTCTTATTTCCTTTGTGTCCTGGGTAGCTCTGTGCTTATAGATTTACATCTACAGTTGCAGAAAAAAATATTAGACTGTCAAAAGTCATCAAAAACAAAGGTTATTCAATCAAGTACTGACTCCTGTGTGCATCATGTGAATAAAAGAGACAGAAAAGAAAATATAGAATGTATAAAAGCACTGTTTTTTTCAGTGATATAGATATTGATGTAGGAACTGAAGTGGTTTATTATTATTATCATTATTATTATCAAGAAAAAATGGAAATGTATAAATATTAGCTCTTAAATTAAACTATTAAGATCTATTTTTGTAGTTATCTTTTTATGTGTCCGAAAAAATTGACCTTTAGTTGTATTAGGCATTAAAATGACTGTATATACATACATTTATATAACATTTACAATGAAACAACAATCAATGAACTATACAAACTGTAAAAATGCAGTGTTCCCGAATATATTTTTCTCTATAACCTTTCTTAACAGATGTATCACCATTTGATATAACATTATCATATGCATTTTGCATTTTTTTCAATGATTTGTGATTGTGTGGATGTTCCAAAAAAGCTCAGATTAAAGTTGAGGGTTATTATATACAAAACAGAGAAAACTGAAGAAAAAGTGACTTTTTCACCAACATACATGATTGACTAACCATAAAATAAGTGTCTCCATCCACTGTCATTGATCAAACTCCATGGGTTTTACGGGTGAATCCATGTTGTAGAAGATGACAGTGTTTCCACAGTAACTACAGAGCCTCTGTACATCCAAATGCGTCATATTTGATCACCATGAATAGATGACAAACTGCATTTTACATCAGTTATTTTCATGTATTGTTGGGGTTAATGGTTCAGTTGTTTTTAAGCATTTTAGATTAGTAGATGGTTTTGATCGTCAGTGGCTGTTTGGGTCTTTATGGTTTAAACATCACTAAAATGTTGATAAAAGTAATGAAATTCTCTGCTCCGCTCTCTGTTCTGTCCACTTCCACCCCTCCGCATCAGCCAGTGCAGACCTCTACCCTAATGTGTTATAGACCAATAGAAAGAACCCAATTTCAGATAAAAGATGATGTTTGTATTCTGTGTATCGTACAAACACTTCAGGTGTTACGGCCCTTTAATGCTGTAAAAGACAGGACGTGACACCAGAGACACAATCGTCTTAAAAGTGTTAACAGCAGACAGAAGCTGTAGTTGATGTTAGGGCTGCATAATACTGGAAAAAAACTGATATTGTGATTTTTTTTTTTTTTAAAACCTTGCAATATGACAAAATACTTGGAGGATATAGCAGCTGTGTGGTGCCAACATAAATGATCCAACAAATTAGTCGTGTTTCGTCTCATTGTGGCGACAGGTGCGAGACAGTAACATGTTTCAGTATCATCCTTCTTGTAACTGAAATAATTCCAGATAACTGACGTTTGCTTTACTTTTTGGCACCAAGTCTTTGCTTTTGGTGATTTTGCTCATTTTTCCATGCTGTTACCAGCGACGCCCTCCATGTGCAGGGGGCGTGGTCTGCTTCGGCAAACTGATTAAGAGCCATTGTGATTGGTGGATCGCTGCGTGTACTGTGTGTCAGGTACCCGGGTTGAAACTAGATGAGAACACATTCAATTCATTTGCCTCCTACACTGCAAAATCTGCGATGGGACTGTTGCGTACATGTACATTGCCATGACGATGCTCAAAAGCTCTAGTTGACATTCATGGCAACTCCATCAATTTGCCAGACTGTAAGGATTCTCTTCTGCTTCAAACTGCTTCCATGTGTTGACAGTGTTCATTCCAGTGCAAACTTCACATCAGCTCCGTCCACAAAGGCCTGTATGGAGTGGTTCTGTCACTGCTGCCCTCAACAGCTGGCAGACAGTACTCAAGCATTCATTTTAGTTTATTTGTTTTTGAAACCCATTTCTTTTTTCCCATCAGCTGCAGAGCCAAAGTATGCCATGGCTTATGAAAGTCAATAACCTGGTAATATGGACCTCGGGGCCACATCCTCATATACCATAAACCTGTTATTTAAATTTAAAATAACCAAGTTATTTCCCCAACAGAGTCTGTAAAACAGATGTGATTGAGTTCAGCAGCTTTACACACCAGCAAACTAAGGTGTGAGTTTTAGATTAGAGTGAGCTGCTCCATCCCTACCTGGTTATGCCATAGATTTTCTTTGAAAAATTCATCTTTGGACTCATATTATGTTGATGAGACCTTGCAAAACCTTTGGGCTCATAAAGTTCTACAGTAATATAGCTTCCTTGAATCTTTTTTCATAGGTAGAGTAAATATTCATTGCAGGTAGATTAGAAATGTTACTATTATTTCATTATTTAGTCTTTTTGCTGTTCCAATGACATGTAGACACCATGTAACTATATTTTACAGGTTTGCAAGGAACTGAAAACATTATGGGAAAAAAATGACACATTCTTTGTTTCAGTAATATTACTTTTTTTTCTCATTATATCACATTAATAAATAACTACAGGTCGTCCTCGGGTTACGGACGAGTTCTGTTCCTATGCTGTCGACGTAACCCAAATTTCCCAGAAGTCGGAATTAACCCTTTAACCCTTAAATCTCTAAATAACCATCCAAATACATGTATTATACTTCATATTAATAATATACTGTACTGTATATACAGTATACAGTACGTATGTACAGTAATGGCGGATGATATTTCGGTGTCATACAGTAATAGTGTACGAGACTCCAGCGTTGTAAAGTCGTAAGTTTTGTTAAAGGACTGAGTGACAGGGACATGTTTTGTGCTTTCAACTCTCTGGTACAGTCATTAGTAATCACTGACATGCTTCGGCTCCTGTAGTCTGAGGATGGTGCACATCCCTATCGCCTGCTTCCACTAAGAATTTCAGTCCTTCATCCTCATGTCTCTCGTCCTCACTTCCCCCGAAGGCATGGTGATTTGCAGATAGAACGGCCTTCCTGACAGCAGTGCTCGCCGTCCTTTGAAGGACAGGTGCTTCTGGCCCTGAGGGGATTTGCCTGGACAGAGGACGGTGGGAGGACGTACCACAGCTGTACTCCTGACGACAACATCTTTTAAAGTCCTGTAACTAAATGTAATAAGAATCCAAAAGAGTCGAACCCCCACAGCGCTGCAGGCAGGCCACAGGACGGACCAAAGCCGCCGCCTGAACTCAGACATATCAAAAGTTTCTCTGCAATCACCGATGACCAGAGGAGAGGTTTAGATTTTCAAAGTCATGCATGCATCGCCAATAGGCAGCGTGAAAACCTCTCAGGATTCGTGTTTTGTCTTGTCCGCTTTGTTGCACTCTGTGATGTTACCACTAGGGGAGGGGGATCGTGGTGACTAATGCGCCGGCCCCCAGAGGTTCACGCTGTGTGAATGCACTCCACCTCAAACGGCCACTGCCTCCTCAGATAATTCCCTCAAAATATTCTTCCGCTTGCTACCCTTCTGCCAGATTTGATGATGTGATGTATTATCAGGCCCGGCTGCATCTCTGCACATGTTTTAACTTTGACTTGTATCACCAGGGGGGCAGATAACAGCACGCCTTCAATGACACAGATCAAGTTTTGATTAAATGTATGATTCACAAAGTTGGTGCAGTGGAGCTGCACATTTTAACTTTGGACATTTTAAACAAATTGGTTCAGTCAAAAGATTAAAAAAAGAAAAAAAAAAACTTCCAAAACCGAGCTGATAACACACAGAATAGTTTCACATTGGATTTCACAGCTCCTTAAGCAAATGACAGCTGAAAGAAGCTTTGACATTTCATCATTGGCTTTGGCCATGACTGAATTTTACACTGATTACACTCAGGCACCGAGCGCTGATACTCCGACTATATAACAAAAGATCATTTCACAAAAGACTACACTTGTTAAGTTTGAATTATGGTTCATGAGCCCGAAACACAATACTCACAATATTTTCTTCAAATATGCAATTGTTTTATATTTAAATTAATTTTTTAATTTAAAAACTTCACTAAAATCAATACATTTTTCTTTTGGGGCATTTTTCTGGATGCAATGCCTGTTCCTTTTTTATTACTAATATGCAAATATTGCAAATATGGAGAGTATTAATATTATTAATATTATTACTATGTATTGTTGTGCTCTTATTATTATCATTATTATAATAATTTTTTGCACTCACTTTTTCTGCCCCCCCCCCCTTCCCTTCTTTCATTTACTCTCCCCCCTTCCCTTTTCTCTATTGCCCCAAATCACTGTATATTGTTTAGTTGCTCTTTACATTTATCATCATTGTGATATGATGATGTCATTGTTGGTGTTTGTCATAATTTTTTGTTTGATTTATCCTTTGTTTATTTGTTTTTTCCTTTTCCACTATGTCTTAGTAACTGTATCACTAATAATATATATAACAAATATGGACACGCAGCTTTTGCTGAAGAGGTTTATGTAAGAGAGCAGGTTGGCTAATATGTAGTAGAATACATGTGTACATATGTTATACATTTTATATATTGTATGCTATTGTACTATTATAGTTTAGGATTATAAATAAAAACAGGTGAGATAATCATACATATTATAAATAATAAGGAAAATTTCAGGACAAGAGTTTCACAGCCTTCACTATTCACTACTAAAGACTTTCCTTTAAAAAAAAATATGTATCATACAAACAAGACAATTATTTAATGTAAAACAAAACAAAAAACACTACTTTTGTGGGTCTCAGGAGGTTAAATTATGTATTTTATATATTATATTTATATAAACTAATGTCATTTTTTTCATATTGACTAATATAGTTGTGGGTTACACAAAAATGTATAATATTTGATCATACATGACCATATATAATATCAATTATAAACAAAAGAAATAAATTACATATGTTATGACAGTGATAGGCAGTTGTATATTGCATTTATATGGGTTTATATTGAGCACATATGTAGTGGATTATGATTAGGTATTATATATTTTGGTTATTATATTAATGGATACAGGTTACACGTTATATTAATATAGAGTGGTACAGTTTATTCACATAATACACTTTCCTTCCCCGTAGCTGCAGAAACAGCAGCATGTATGTTTCTTATGCATTACCTTGTTAAGACATTTCTTACACCTTTGCCCTGTTTGGTGCTTTCATGTCCGCCTTCTGAGTTTCCATCTCTTCACGTCCTCCCCCCTGTCTGTCAGTTGGTGTTAGCATCACAGATGGTCAGGCGTGTTTCGAGGCTGTGGATATATGACAGGTGGTATTTTGTCAGTCTTGTCCAAACAGCACAAATATTCCCTCAGCCTTTGTATCTTACCACCAGAGCTGCTGGGCAACGCACCTCTGGGTCTTTCCATCACACTGGTCCAGGCGTGTGGTAGGGCACGTCTTTGACCTCTCAGTTGCATTGTGGGCCGGTATTGGTGGGCTACGCCTCCACCTTCACTCAGAACCTACAAGGACCACATCAGCACTTCTGTCAAATCTTTCTCCATCCCATTGTGCTTAAGCTGTATGTGTGGGATCCAGATAGACGTGCATGTGGGTGGATGCATTCATTGGTGTATCCACTGTAGCTTGAGGGATCAGTAGTAAGTAGTTTGCTAGTTCACGGGTTCAATAACTGGCTTAGTTTGGTCAAGAGGGAAACGCATGTGCTCATAGATCTATTATTAGATCTAGATGTCAGACTTGTTTAACGCTCAAAGTTATTCACTGATCAGCAAAAAAATGTCCTAGCATCCAGGTTTACCTCTGTGCGAGTGTTCCATTCACTGGCATTTCTTAGAAGTGAGCAACCTCTTGTCTGGGCATTCAAAAGATTAAATGTTCGTAAAATTGAGTAAAGTCATTTTCAGAGCTGACAACTTTTCAAAAAACCTTGGAGTGAGATTCTGTAGGATACGTCGTGTCTGTAAAGAGGAGGATAAAAAGACATCGTCTTTAACTTTGTAGAAAAGCGATTTATTAAAGTTATGACCATTCACTGGCATTGGTCTGCCGGTGGCGACGCCATTCCAAACATGGCGGACGCGTTTGCACACTCCGTTGCTAAGGGCCCACCCACCCGTGTGGCGTCTATCTATGAATGGGACTGAATGGGGGTAGGAAATGCAGCGAATACTAGGGTGGGTTACAATGGTGCTTCTCAGCGCCATCTATTGTCGTGGAGTTTCCAGAGGAATGAATGCAGGCCAAACGTCTCTGCCCAAATCGGATTTGTTTTTTTTTTAAGCGTAAGAAATGGATGTGTGTGTGAAGACAGACAAAGTCGTGTGTCACACGGCGAAAGCGTGTGAGTTGGCAGCTCTGTTTTTTGCAGTGATGGGTGTCCTAGGAACAGTTTTAAAGACATGCAGTTTATCTTCGTGGTCTCTGAGGAAAACATAGTCTGGTTTCCTTGAAGTACTCGGCTGGAATAGGGGTGAATATTTCTGTTTCACAGCTGTACGAGTGTCATTTTCGTTCCTCCATGTGTGCATCACTTTGAAAATCCCCCTCGCTATGTGAAAGAATCAACCTTGAAGCTGCACTGACACTCTGAAAATGGCACGTTTTGACAAAGACATCTGTCCTTTTACCTTATGCTTGATTTGGTTTGATTTAGTCATTTTAATGCCAGGACACATTTCCTCCTGTTGTAGAGGGGTAACGGTACAGAAACATTTTGGTTTGGTATGTTTTTGGCACAGGGGTCTTCAGTTTGATACGTTTTCATTACTGTGGAAGAGATCAGTGAAGGGGGGGTATGGAGGTATGGGGGGGGGGGTTTCTGTG
>JAPSES010081594.1:0-18617 GCA_029822895.1 Maxillicosta whitleyi | reverse complement strand
AACCCCCCCCCCCCCCCCAACCTCACTTCAAACTACAACATGTCAACACAACAATGCCATGCACAGTGTGCAAGTTTTCAATGAAAAGAAACTTTACAATCTATAATTATCTCCTATATCATTTCACCTCTTCCATTTCATTTGCATATTTGAGAACACTGTACTGCCAACTGTCAAAAACGTCTCTTCAGTACCAAAGCAAACCGCAGCTTAGATCTGAGACCTCCATGTTTGTTGTTTATATTGAACATGGATCACCTGGAATACTTAGAGGTGGGATGTAGTTAACTCCAGGTGAGATCCATTCTACGCCCCAGGACTCTGGAATGCAGCATTAATCCTTCCATCATATCCTGGTCTGACCCAGGTCTGCTAATTGGACATGTCTGAAACACATCACCAGGGAGGCCATGTCATCACCTACACGATAGAATAAACTCAATACTGGATACCTTAAAACTTCTGCATTGGCACAGTTAAATATGTAGTTGTCAGTTTGATGATTTTAGTACAATTTTTAGGATTCATTTCAGATTTCCACTCATGATAGATGGAAATGATGAAAAGCTTAAACAAAGGAACAACTATAATTTAATTTACAATGTAATTCCACGCCACTCTTTTCACAATTGAATAAAATAACTACGACATAATGGTAAACTTACACAAATATACATCTGCTGATCCAGTCGGTGGGATAAGACCAGTCTCACACAGGCCACATGTTCCATCAGACAAAAGAAAAGGCCTGAGCTGGGCCTGGTCTATGCTTTTAAAGGGTTGGGTGTGGCCTGAGAGGTGAGACCAGGTCCTGCCCCTCCCCTACCAGGAAGTAGAGTTTCATATAATATCTATGATCTTCTGACCCTTGGGCTGCACTGCATTAAAACTAGGTGTGATTCTGTGACAGAAACCACTGCATGGGCACAGAAAACAGCGCCTGTGAAGTCAGTTACAACCCAAGAAATCAACTTAAAGTTCTATCAAGGAATGCCATGTGAGCATGTTCCAAATATACTTCCATCCTATCAAGTCCAAAGCTCATGTAACCCATAAAGACCCAGCCAGTGTTGTCTATATTCAGCCTTTCTTAAGTGATTTATCACCATTCATTATAATATTAGGGTCTGTACTCTGTATTTTTTTTTTTTTTTTTTTTTTAACATTTTTCAGTGTAAATAATGTGTTGCATTAATAATGTACACTGATCATGCAATAAAAGCTCAGATTAAAGTTGAAAACTGACATTTTCTGTGTAATCTATTATTAACTGAACATAAACCAAGTGTCTCCATCACATTACATTAAGCTGATGCTTTTATCCACAGCGACGTACAAGGTGCACGTATAGCACAGTGGGCCTTGCCCAAGAGCACACCTGGGATTTGAACTGGCAACCTTCAGCACCAAAATCACTCTTCATTCAAACTCCATGGGTTTTACTGGTGAAACAATGTTGTAGAAGATGACAGTGTTTCCACGTCCAAATGGTTCATATTTGATGACCATGAACAGATGCCAGACTGTATTTTGCACCAATTATTTACATGTATTAATAGGATTATTGGATCAACAGGTATTTAACAGTTTATGTCAGTTGATGGTTTTGGATGATGGTGGATATTTGGGTCTTTATGAATTAAAATGCAACAATAGATAATAGAAAACCGTTATGTAATGAGACAAATCAAACATTCTTTATGGAAAACATGTGTGTATTTGTCTTCTACGCTAAAGTAGGGAATGATTGCATGCCTTGTTAACTGCATCTCTAATGGTATGGGTGTGCATTAGTGCCTCAGGAATGGGCAGCTTACACATGATAGATTTTAGTGCAACATCCAGACATCTTTTTTCAGCCAGACAGTGTTAAACCACATACTGTGTCCACTATAACAGCATGGTTTAATAGATCTGAACCCTCTGGAGGACCTCTTGGGATCTTTACACAGTGGTCTGACACTTCTACCATCAATACAACATCTGAGAAGGAAAAAAAAAAATGCAACTCTGGATAGAAATAATGTTGTGAATGTGAAAATGTTCCATGTCTTTTTATTTCTTTTTTTGACTGGGCAGTTCAGATTTGACTGCAGTAAAAGATCTGAAAACTACCAGTGTTTACAACAGACGTTTTGAACTGTCACAGGAGGAAACACCACAGCGGGTCCTTCAGCGAGGCCCTGGAAAAGACACATCAGAACAGACAACAGCCTTGATAATATCGATCACACCTGTTTTTTTCCTGACAAAGACAAAAAAAAATGTCTGCTCTTAGAAAGGTTTCAAGTGTGTCAAACTACTATAGCATCTATGTAGCTCATCAGTCAATACTTTCAGACATACTCCAAGTCAGTCTTGTAAAAAACTGAAGTCAGGACTTAACCCATGAAGACCCAAACATCCACCATTTACCGTAATCATCTATTGATATAATCAGTTAAATATCTGTTGATCCACTAATCCTATCAATACATGGAAATAATTGGTGTGAAATACAGTTTGTCATCAGATATGACCCATTTGGACATTCAGAAGCTCTGTAGTTACCATGGAAACACTGTCATCTTCTACAACACTGATTCACCAGTAAAACCCATGGAGTTGGATCAATAACAGTGTTCAGTTAGTGATAGATTTTGCTGAAAAAGTCAGTTTTTCTTCAGATTTCTCTATTTTTTGATAGAATAATCCTTAACTTTACTCTGAGCTTTTATGAACATTTACACGTTTGGTAAATTAAATGTTGGAATGATTTTCATAGAAACTCACACACAAAAAAAATATAGAGGATAATATTACAATAAATGGTGATAAATTACTTTGGGAAGTTTAAATATAGAGAAAAAAAAATTGGTAACTGCGACAAATGTCACACTGGGTCCTTTTGGGTTAAATATGAAGACATGCAATAGAAGGTTAATCTAAATTGCCTATAGGTGTGACTGGTGGTTCGTCTTTATATTGTATGTATATGTCCAGGTCATTATTGAAAGAATATATATATATATATATATATATATATATACACATACATACACACACACACACACACACACACACTTACTATAGGATCCCTGAGATCGGGTGTATTGCAGCAGTAGCAGCTTTCATCACCTGCATAGTAGTATAGGATTAACATGGACTGACACACACACACACACACACAGTTAATTCACAGGTGGACCGTACAGACCGTGTAGACCACATTGGACCTGAGATTGTTGTCTCCTCACTGTAACTGTAGCTATCACTGTCTTGTAATATACGTAAAAATAACAACAACAACAACAACAAAAATAGTCAGTTGCCCGTTAAAGGATTAAATAAAATAGGCACTGATTCTATTGTTGCATCATCTGCGTCACCACAGAAAAACCTGTAGCTCCAGAATAAATAAGTAAAGTTCACTGCAGATCATTTGTGATTTGTATTAATGCTGCAGAAACATGATGAGGCGTTCAGTGGTCTTATGCAGATTTATGCACTGACACATTGCCTCCTTATTTCTGCCCTCTCTTTATGGAGTCTGCTGCACGGTTTGCATGCACAAATAAATCGATGTAATGAATGTAATTTAATCAAACGTCCCTCCTCGGTCTGTGACTGCCGGGCTCCAACCAGTCTACTCACAAATACATTTTTTTCTGCACCAACTGCATTTACTTTCTAAAGCGTTACTGCGATCAGTGCGTCAGGAGATCTCGGTGAAATGATCCTGATATGAACCCATAAACCTCTCTGGCACACAGACCAAGTCTTGGATGTGAAATATATGCCACTCAGTCACCCATACGCCAAGCCACTAAAATAGGCATAAATCAGAGGCTTTGGATCAATGTCTTGTTTCCCATAGGCGAACCGCCGTGGCACAACACGATCAATTCCACCACGGGATTCATTGTTCCAATTACTAAAGCCCTACTCGCTTCTGCAACAGTATCAGGGCCGAAAGGACTCAGCCCCCTTCAAACATTAATACCAGTGCTGAATCCGAATCAGCTCATTGGCATTCTGTACAGAGCAGGGATTCAAGTGGTGGTGGGAGCATCTGTTGCTGTCATCAGCTGATTTAACCACCTCAGTATTTGCAAAATAGCAACTGGGCACAATAAGGTTCTGTATTTCATCTTTAAAAAATGCTGAACTGGAGGAGCCTGCCAAGATGGAGGCCTTTTAATCGCAGCAGGGACGAGTAATTATTCAGTGGTTTGATCAAATCAGAGCCACAGAGTATATGTAGCATATGTAGTTCTGTGCTGCTGCAGAAAACTGTGGTAAATAAACCAAAGCGACCATGAAATATAAAATATAAATATATATAAAACACACTATCCATGTTACTGCCATTATGTGCAGATCACAGTTTACTTCTGGGGTGTTTTAGGTTATAGGTCTAATTGTGAGACTTATAACTATTCAAATGAATATCAAATTATTACATTAAATTCTGCATTTTGCTTTTTTTCCCCAGTATAATGCAGGTATATTCTTATATTTAATTTACTGTGTAGATAACAGTACATTCAAAGGATATACAATCAAAAAAATGGCTAAAAAAATCAGTTACCAAATGGATTTTTCTATATATGTAACCTTTCTTAAGGCATTTATCATCAGGTTTTATACTATTATCCTCTGTATTTTTCTTTCTTTTTTTATACTGTAAATCATGTCTTTTCCTGTATTTACTTTCCTATATTTAATTCATTGTTAGCTTATTACAATTAAAACAGAGAAAACTGGAAAAAAAAAAAAAAAGTTATAATCTTCATACTGTTTTTTTTATTTTCTATTTGCATATTCCTTCTATTTCTAGATTCTCTATTTTTATATGCATATTTATTCTAGCTTGTAAATATTATCCTGTTTATATAGTGCCTTTTTGAAATTATTGCTGCTGCCTGCGGAGCCAACTGCAGTGGAATGTAATTTTTGATATAAATTCTGGAATGACAAAGTTTTTCTCAGTCTAAATCTAAAAAAGTAAGATTTTTCAGTCACATTTAACATAAACTGAACATAATCCCAGTGTCTCCATTCACTGGCATTAATCCAAATCTATGGGTTTTACTGGTTAATCAATATTATAGAAGATGACTGTGTTTCCATGGTAACTACAGAGCCTCTGACCATCCAAATGGGTCATATCTGATGACCATGAAAGGTTAACAAACTGTATTTTACACCAATTATTTACATGGATTGATGGCATTAGTGGATCAACATTAGTGGTCATTAAACAGTGTAGTTCAGTAGATGGTTTTGGTTACCGCTGGATGTTTGGGTCTTTGAGTTAATGACCTATTTTCCAGCAAAACAGGTCATTAACTCAACATAAAAGTAAGTGTCTACAACCACTATCATTTCACAAATTATACGAATCGCTGTCAGTGTTTCCATGTTTACTACAGAGCCTCTGAACATCCAAATGGGTCAGATCTGATGCTGCTGTTAAAATGGAGTATTTTCCTGTATTGAATTCATGACCATGTAGATGTTCATTAAAGATCAGATTAAATTTGAGGGTTATTATATCAAATACAGAGAAAACTGAAGAAAAAGTGACATTTTCAGCTAAATCTATCATTAACTGAACATTAACCCAGTGTCTCCATCCACTGTCATTGATCCAACTCAATGGGTTTTACTGGTGAATCAATGTTTTAGAAGATGAAGATGTTTCCATGGTAACTACAAAGCCTCTGAATGTCCAAAAGGGTCATATCTGATAACCATGAAAAGATGATGAACTACATTTTACACCAATTATTAACATTCATTAATAGAATTAATGGATCAACAGGTATTACACATTTTACATCAGTAGATGGTTTTACTTGTCGGTGGCTGTTTGGGTCTTTATGGGTTAAACTATTGTACCACCACATTATAGACATTCTGCATATACATTATATTATCAAAAGTATTAACTCACATGAACTCAAGTGCCATTCCATTCCTAACCCATGGGTTCAATATGATGTCAGTCCACCTTTTGCAGCTATTCCAGCTTCAACTCTTCTGGGACGGATGTCCACAAGGTTGAAGAGTGTGTTTATAGGAATTTTGGACCATTCTACCAAAATGGTGGTGCAGAAGGCCTGGCTCTCAGTCTGCGCTCTAATTAATCCAAAGGTGTTCTGGGGTTCAGGTCTGGACCCTGTGCAGGCCGGTCCAGTTCGTCCACACCAGACTCTGGCATCCATGTCCAAATGGACCTGGGTTTGTGCACAGGTGCACAGTCATGTTGGAAGAGGAAGGGGCTCCAAACTGTTCCCACAAGGTTGGGGGCATGGAATTGTCCAAAATGTTCTGGTACCTGAAGTATTCAGAGTTCCTTTGACTGGAACTAAAAGGTGAAGCCCAACTCCTGAACAACACCCCCACACCAGAAATCCTCCTCCAAATTTCCCACTGGGTACAATGCAGTCCGAAATATACCGTTGTCCTGGCAACCTCCAAACCCAGACTGGTCCATCAGATTGCCAGATGGAACAGCGTGATTCCTCACTCCAGAGAAGGCGTGTCCACTGCTCTAGAGTCCAGTGGCAGCTTTACACCACTACATCCGACACTTTGCATTGCACTTGACGATGTGTGGCTTAAATGCAGATGCTCGGCCGTGGAAACCCATTCCATGAAGCTCTCTGCGTACTGTCATTGAGCTAATCTGAAGGTTACATGAAGTTTGGAGCTCTGAAGCAGCTGACTGTGCAGAAAGTGGGCGACCTCTGTGCACTATGTGCTTCGATCCACTGACCCCTCTGTCAGTTTATGTGGCCGAGTTGCTGTTGTTCCCAAACTCTTCCATTTTCTTATAATAAAGCTGACAGTTGACTGTAATATTTAGGAGCGAGGACATTTCACCACTGGGTTTGTTGCACAGGGGCATCCTATGACAGTTCCACCCTGGAATCCACTGAGCTCCCATTCTTTCACAAATGTTTATAAAAAATAGTCTGCATGCCTAAGTGCTTGGTTTTATACACCTGTGGCTGAGTGATTAGAACACCTGATTCTGATCATTTGATTGGGGAAGCAAATACAAAATAGTCCTTGTTGACAGATAACATATTTTTATTGCAGATAACAGTTTACATTCTTGCTTCCATTGTTTTATGTAGTTTTGCACTGGAATGCAAACTAATAACTGTAATTGTGCAACTTCATAAAAAATACTGATCTGCTGCTGCAATTCCCTTTGCATTTTTGGAAAACATTAAACTTCAAAATCTATGGATAGCAACAATAGTTATATTTTAGCATTAAATATATGGTTTTGATAAAAAGATCTTACATATACTGGTGGATTAACCATTATAGAAACATAAAAATGTATTTTAATAAAAACAGAAATACTGTTAAATTATGGCAGTGAAATCATCTTATACTGGGTGGAGGTGGGATCATACATTAGTTAAACACTGTATGTTATAATTCAGTAACATAACTGTTCACTAATACTGTATTATAGGGCAACAGTTTATTCAGGGTGGTTAAACTCTTCCAAATACAACGTCGTGTCTAATACTGAGTCCATTCATCTCAATAAGACTCATCTTTCATCTTTATGTTCCTCTCTTTACAGCTCCTGCACATGTTACAGAAACACATGCAGACTGCAAATTTAATTAGATTCTGCAGGAGTTTGTGATTAGCCCTGCTCATTCGCTGCTGGGGAAACAAATGGCCGTGTTTCTCAATGCGCTGTGTCGCTGGGTTGCAGTCTTAAAGAACTTTCAGTGAAATCAGCAAGCAAATGCCTTTTCATGACTCCATTAATCGGATGAATTATGTATGTATTACCTGCTGGCTGGGGGGAGCTGGGATGGTACTGCTGACAGAATGAGAAGTAGGGGAGAAAATGACTGTGTGGACGGTAAATGCAGAGGTATCATTTACACTGTACATATGTTTTTATGGTTGTATGCATAATGTTTGACCTGGCTGTGAGTTATCGACTCCAGATGAGCTGACACACACACACACACACACACACACATACATGGAATCACACTGAAACACTTGCTCAGTTTCACCTCTTGCCGATATCACAAACTCCTTGTCAGCTGAAAATATGCTCCCATCAGCAGAGTCGTAGCCCCTACAGCCACAGAGCAGCTTATTGCTGTCTCTTTGTCACTGTATTAGTCTTTATAGAAGCCTGCCTGGTACTCCACATCTAATGGAGTACACACTGTGTTGCCTTCCTCACTTACTGGATGTCTGCCTACATGGGGCTCAGGGTGGATGATTTTTAACAGATGGGCCTGTTGTTTTCAATTTTGTGCCATGTTAAGGTTTGAATAAATATGTGAAGTTCAGGAGGATGATATCTGGCTTTGAGGAGAGTGATAAACCTCTCATTATTGGCACATCAACTTAAAAGCTGAAGAATCAGAGGGTGATTAGATGGTGCATCAGTACAGTGTGTTATACTTCAGCACCCTCTCCTGGTTGACTTATGGTATTACAACATTTGGTTCAACTAAATGTGTTAGGATATGGAAATATTATTCATTCATTCATCATCTGAATCCACTTTATCCTCACTAGGGTCACGGGGGTCGCTGTAGCCTGTCTATGGGTGAAGTCGGGGTACACCTTGGGTGAGTCGGAAAGTTATTATTTATTTATTTAATGATATTAAAAGATGGTTTGAGGTAGCCAAATATATGAATTTTAAAGACATTTTTCAAGGTGAGTGTCATATTTAAGATGTTGCATTTACATAAATATCAGTACAATAGGCCTCATACTTTATCATATAAGGTCTAAGGTCAAATGTGTTTCAGGTCAGGGGCCACATAAAACTTGATGTAATCTCAAGTGGTTAAAAAAAAACTGCATAACATTTAGATAATCTTTTGTTTTTTTTTTTTGTCTTTGTTTTAGTGTGAAAAAAGGTTAACCTATTATGAAAATGTGAATACCTTGAAAAACCATGTACAACCTGAGGTTTCTAAAAAAAAAAATAAATAAAAATAAATGCACAAAATATTTATCAATATTGCTAAAAATGCACTTGTGTTTCTTAAGACATTTCAGGTTGTTCGAATTTGTGCAGATTATTAACATTTTTCATCATGTAATTTTACTTTTTGTAACATTAAACCAAATAAAAATATAGTCGTCATTTGTGGGTAATTATTCTATTATAGTAGAGATCATATGGGTCTGTATGTGGCCCCTGAACTAAAACGACTTTGACATCCTTAATGTTTGATCTTCAGTGTAATTTTGACTTTTTCACACCAGATTGGACCCTTTGAAATGCTGTTTTATGACCATACATGTGTTCTGTCACCAAATGTCTCCAATGTGACATAAACAAGGCTGAATAAGGAGTTTATATTAGATATCAAGCTTCATTCAATGTGTGCAAATGAAAGGAAATTTGGAAAGTTCATATAATCTGATCTCTGTGCTGATTTAAGAACTGATTCATAATTAATTTAGTACCAGCACGTTTAAGTTATAAAAAAATGTGCAGCCTGTTGATGGTCAACTCATTGAAAACTTTCAGTATCTTGTCACGGTTCTGGAGTTTGACCTCGCTTATCCCTTTAACAGCCTGCACCTTTAAACTCCTGTAATAAAATATATTCCTAATAGTGTCATCAGTATTTTCAAAATGTTGATTTTTTTTTGGACAATGCAAAGTCAGGCCACAGCTGCTCTTACAAAGACACATTTTGTTGTTTGTAGTGGTTTAATGTCATCTCTCTTTCGTGTTTACAGTTATGGAAAATTTCACAGACTACCCTAAATGTCTAAACTCTCAAATGTGATTAAAGGCAGATGGCCACGAGGTATGAGATTGATTATTTTGCACCCAATAGTAATAACAAACACTAGTGCAAAACATGCCAAGATACAACAAAGCAGAAATAAAAAAAATAATAATAAAAAAAAAAAAAATCAGGGATATTTTACCATGAACTGCTCTGAAACTGAAAGGAAAAAAGTATTTTGTTGTTTAAAAATGAACATAATGTTATTTTTGTTACACTATTGAAGTTGAAAACATTGCATTCTTACCAGTTAGTGCCACTACTTTCATTAGTTAAAAAGCGTGTTATCATCCCATAACTTAATAATCTAGAAAATACATTTCTGACAATGTCACCACTTAAAAACATGGTCCAAGTAGCTCTGCATAAAGCACACCACTGAGACTTTTCTGTGTTCATATTCACCTCAAACATTAAAGATAAGCTATGATTGAAAATGAGAGATATATATTTGGTTGTAACAGACACATTTCATGGATGTCTCTCTTTTTCATTTTAAGGCCTTTCAAAAATTAAACAATCAGCATGTTGGCTGGAGGAGGCTTTAGAGGAATCTGACCGAGAGTGAACCTTTTAGCCTTGAACTGGTCCAGTTCCTCTGGAGTCAGGCTGCTTTCATTGGAAAACAGAGTGTCTGATGTCCCACTAGCAGATGCCACAGGAGTTGCCCCAAACCCTCCACTTGTCTGTCCGGACGCACCGCTGCCTCCTGATGGAGCAGCTGCTTCGGTCCCAAAACCAGTCCCGAATCCTCCGCCGGCACTCGAAGAAAAGTTGAACTCGGAGGCAGAGCCGAATCCTGAAGCGGTCGGTGGTTTACTGGCGTTTGAGGCGAAAGAGAAACTGGACGCTGAATTAGAAGAGGAGGAACCAAACCCAGAGGGAGGCTGTGAAGGCGCTGCTGAGGCGCTGCCGAAACCACCCGAGGACGACGGTGTGTCTGAGGACCCAAATCCACCGCTTGGAGCCCCAAAGCTGAAACTGCTGGACTGGACCGGTGCTGGAGCCCCAAAGTCTACATGGGATCACAGAGAGTCCGAATTAGCACAAGGACCTTAGCTTGTACGGATTGTATCGTCTGGCATTTTACAAAACAGTTACAATAACTTATGAAAGTCACAAAATTGGATAAAATTTATGCAATTTTATGCAATATTGTCTTCTATGCAAAACACATTACAGTATGAGCAGGATTTATTAACAGATGACCTGAAAAGCTTCAATTATAAAGAATTTATCATAATGTTCAGAATGGTGATTGATCTTTTTTTTTTCATACTTTATTTTATTTCCAACAATAACATAAGGAAAAACACAAAACAGTAATAATAAAAAAAACAACAACATTTAATTAAGCCCTGCGATGAACTGGCGGCTCATCCAGGGTGTACCCCGCCTTCCGCCCATAGTTGCTGGGATAGGCTTCAGCCCCCCCGCGACCCTGAAAGGGACTAAGCGGTTGAAAATGGATGGATGGACATTTAATTAAAAAAAAACAACAGAATGACAAAATGGAACAACTGTTGTACCTAAAAGAGAGTAGGAAGAAGCCAATGATTATCCAGTCCTCAGACTGTTAATATAGATCTGTATATATAGATCCTGCATTTTAATCACAACCAACCAAATGAAAAATACATAGAAAAACTTAAAAACAAGTTCCCACACAGATTTCACTATGCGAAATGTTCAGATCCTTCCACTGGATAATTATCTATACACTTCAGCTGCAACAAGCTCTTTAACTGATGCAGGAGTTTCTTAAACAACCATCAGTTTGATGAAGAGCATAAACGTTGGATAAAGGTCATGTGGTCTGATAAACCCAGACTCACCCTGTCCCAGCGTGATGGACGCATCAAGGTGAGAAAAGAGGATGAAGAGATTACCCATCATGCCTAGTGCCAAAGATACAAGCCTGCGGGGGCAGTGTTATGATGTGGGGTTGGTTCAGTTAGTTATATGTCCATAAAATGAGGAAAATAGGATGGAATAATATGATTAAATATAGTTAAATATAGTGTAGGATTCTGACGAAAGTTACTGCCTTATAATTTAAATTAGATTGTCATTGTGTAAAACTTATTTCATACATATTTATACTTGAAAGTACTCAGATATTATAACTGCACAAGGCTATTTGACCTTAAAAAAATAGGTCATGGTCGTCCATTTTCAATAGGCTTCTGCTCCATGCCAAGATGCATCCACAGTATGAATTTGGTGAGGACATTGTCAATGCGTTCTTCAGATAATGTCATAACGCTATTATGTCATTGAATGGACAGACAGAAGGATGGACGGACAACAAAACAATTCCAATACTCCTCGGCCGAGGGGTAAAAAACTCAAAGTCTCTTGAGTCTAGTGCATTGTTTTTCCTATCAAACACAGAAAAAGGTGTAGCATAACATGTTGGGGTTAACTTGTCTTATCTGATAATGTATATCGTGCAATCTGACCGTTGTGCATGTGCTAATGACGACACCAATGATGAGACACTATCCTGTTTAGCCCTGGTAGCACAGCCTCAAGAAATAGTTCATCCTCACCTTTGCTTCCAAAGCCAAATGTAGCAGATCCAGATCCACCAAAGTCACCTGTAGATCCCGGAGGTGTCGGATTGCTCAACTCTGCAAGCTGTAAATACAGCAAATATCAATTAGCATTAAAAAACATGGTCTATTACATCTTGCGCTGTACTGGCTGCTTGTGTCTCACCAAAGCAGCACGGGTGGTTGCGTTCATAATCTTCAGTTCCTGGATTCTGTTTCTCCACTGGTTGAGCAACCGATTGACACCGCTGATCTAAAGGCAAAACCAAAATGTTGCCATGAAACACAGCTGATTTAAGTTCACATGACAAACACAGACAGAATTCTAACTAATCCAATGGATGCACTGTTTACCCTCAGTTTTTGGAAGAGTCAGTTGGGGATCAGTTTTGGTGTGGAGTTTAGGATCTCCCAAAAATATAAATATCTAACTGGTAACTATTATTTTTGTTATTGTGCTAGTTTAATATCATTAATATATATTTAGATGTAACTGCCATATCATCTGCCTATTTTTTTTTTTTTTTTTTAGCTCTGACAGCTTTAATTTTACATTATTCTTGCTGTAAAAATGCTTTTGATGCTGATGGCAATGACAGGTTAGAATAAAATACTTTCTAGTCCTGACAGACTCAAAATAACCAAAATGGACTTAAATGCATTTACTGGCAACATTAAAGTAGCAATCAGGACAATATATGTGTAAAAAAATTACAATTTACTTAAAAAAAGAAGTAATTAACATTGTCCAAATGCAATACCGACTATTTGAAGAAGACTTAGATAGATAGGTATAGAAATAGAAAAAAGAATACAAATAATAGTAATATAAAACAAAACTACTACAACTAATAATAATAATAATAACACCAATAATAATAACAATAACAATAATTAAAAACCCTGTATGTAAAGTATCAAGAGTCTAACACAGCACAAAGTTGAAAATGTAATATTTGCTTCGTAAATATTGAAAACAAGACACGTACATAGTTCTGCAGATCTCCTGAAGCTCTTGTAGTGTAATACTCCAGCCTAAGCTCTTCTGGAGAGAGATCTGTGAAGCCTGTGAAAAGACATAAACAACCACCCCTTAACTACTACTGCTGTGATAAGGCATAACAGGAGACGTCTTGTAAAATAAATCTAGACACACACCTGATATCGGTGCCTTAGTGCAGGAATAACATGAGAAGCCCCACTGGCCTGAGCTCTCCCAAATCTCAATGTCAGCCTGGATCATCTCACTGGGAGACAGAAAAGTGACATTAATAAACTGCTCATGATACAGAACCGTTTATTTAATTTTAAAATAGAAACAGACTTACAGTTTTTTCTCATCATCCTCATCACCAGCTGTTCCTCCTCCTCCTCCTCCTCCTCTTCCTCCCTTATCAAAGGTGCTGGGAGTATTGAGAGATGAAAATCTGTTTTGAGAGAAGCTGAATTCTGAACTCTTCACATTGTCTCTTCTCCCACCACCACCACCTCCTCCTCCTCCTCCTCGACCCCAGTCTGCTCCTCCTCCACTGCCTCCTCCTCTACCCCAGTCTGCCCCTCCTCCTCCACCTCGACCCCAGTCTGCTCCTCCGCCTCCTCCTCGACCCCAGTCTGCTCCTCCTCCACCACCTCGACCCCAGTCTGCTCCTCCTCCTCCTCCTCGACCCCAGTCATCACTGTCATGACCGGAGAAGGATGAAGGCTGGATGTAGCTCCTTCCTTTTTGCTGGGAGGGATTTACCCACACTCTATTTCCAAACCCTGAAAGAAAGACCAAGAGCAGATCATGTCAGTGTACCTCCCAAAGTATGCATTTATTTACCTGTTCTCTCTCTCTCTCTCTCTCTCTCTCTCTTTTTTTTCTTAAAATTAACTAAAGGATAATGGACAAATGGCATGTGTGACCAGGGCATTTCCCAACGTGTTTTCATTCATTCATTTTCTGAACCTGCTTTATCCTCACTAGGGTTGCAGGGGTGCTGCGATTAAAAGTCATCTTATATTAATGGTAATGAGCTGTGACGCAGTTTGGCGAAAACCAATGAAAAATCAGAACGCCGGGGTCCGACGATCCGGTGGGTACGTAGAAACACACAGAATAAACTATAGTTCCGAGTTAAAAGTTACAATGGCAACCGAAAAGTTAATAGCTGCGGTGTCCGACAAACAAAAAAAACAAAACAAAAAAAAAAAAACGACATTTGGGAGAGAGTGAGTGAGGTTGTTGGAGAGTGGAGTGGTGAGGTTTTTTTTGTACGATATTTTGGTTTCTCTTCCTCCTCCTCCGGCGAGAACTCTGAAGCTATTGCTATTGCAGGAACAGCAAGCTAGCGCACACAACGACGTCCTGATCTTCCATGTCGATATGATGATTAAACCGGGGCACCGTGTCTGAATTTATGGAACACGACTTCCATTAAGCGGGAACGCATTTCATTTGCTCTGGACATGAGGATAAGAGCAATGTGACGTCACAAGCGACTAAAGCTACCAAGGCTAATATGCGTTCATATGGGCTTCAACATACGCACCTCCACCTCCTCTGGGCTGCTGCTGCTGCTGAGATGAACGGCTGTAGTTGTTGTTATTGTTGTATCCTCCACCTCCTCCCCCACCTCCACCTCCTCTACCTCCCCTCGGATGCTCATTCCAACATTTATCTCCATACCGACACCGGCCCTGAAGGAAAAAACTGCAAACTGTCATGTTTACAAAGTCGCTTGTTTCACATCGGCAGGCATGTCCAGAGTCCTACCGGAAGCCTGGTCTGTTCCACCACGCATGCGCGAGAATACTACTTCCGTATTTAAAAAATAAAACCGGTTTAAAGGCGTGTAGTGTTGTGGTCCGATTGTGTTTCATTATTGAATTAATATAAACAAATTCTTGAATAAAGTGTGTCAGTGACTACAAATGAATTCTCGCAAGTTTTGACCCTTTTAACAGCCACTGACAACCAAAACCATCTACTCTAAAATGATTTAAAAAAAAAAAAAAAAAAAGATGTAAAATGTAAACCTACCAATGTTAATAATTCAAGTAAAATACAGTTTATCAGCACTTCATGATCATCAGATATATGACCCATTTGGATATTCAGAGGCTTCTTGAACATGATAATAACATCTACAACACACGCTCTGCAACATTGATTCAGAAAAACTGAATAAAAATCAGGTCGTTTGACAAATAATAGTGGTTGGAGACACTTGTTTATTCCTTCAGTTATTGATATCTTTGCTTTGTTTTCTCTATTTTGTGAATAACCCTTAAATTTACCCACCTTTAAATGAAATATGAGAGCATTTGGTTGCCATTGAAGGACCTCTAGATCACCACTACGGTCTGGGGAACTGGTAGGGCAATGTGTACCCAAGAAGTACTGATTCAAAGTATCAAAAAGAATGAAGATTTTTAGCCCCTTAAGACCACAAATGCTATGGTCAATATTCATAAATTAAAATGTTATGTGCAAGTTTCCAAAGTAATGTGACATTTTATAATATATAGAATACAAAAATGTTAGGCAGCTTTGTTGTTTTTGCAGGATTGCGATGGGGGTGTGTGTTTATTTCTAATGTGCACACTATTACACATACACACACACAAACTCAGGACTAAACAGCTTCTGTAAAGTCGGCAAAAGTTGCAATAGGAATATGTGATATCAGCTTTTTCGATATAGCGATATTTCTCATTCACCTAAAAAAAACTCCAACAATTCATCTAAGTAAAGTGTTCCATAACAGTGATAAAATGAGCCACTTGTTTGTATGCTGACTCAATTATTTATAATTTAAGATAAAATACTGAACTACTTCAATCAATTACACAAATCTGTCCAAAAACCTGGTGAAGCTGTAACCATAGACCTTCAGACACAAACATAGTCTAATATTTAATCATTTTATTCACATATAACAATGTGTAAATGACATGGATGTATTTCATCATAATAAAGTGCCACCTATAAGAGCTTTAACAAAACAATATTCTGGTTTGATAAATACAGCATATAAAAATACATAATTGTTTAGGCTTTGCCCAAAGTTGTGTGAAAATATTCACATCTTTTCAACATTAATAACATGTAAACTTACATTTAACCAGCAGCAGGAGCATTATTTCAGTTTTTTTGCAGAAAGAACTAGCATGTTAGATAGAGAAAACCACTGTGATACCACAGGGTATGGACAAGAAAGTTAATAAAAATAAAATAACATAAATTATTGCACATCTTTGCAATAAGAATATTGCACATAGGCCTACATTATCGCATTAACATTTTTGTGATATATTGTGCAGTCCTAGCAATTAGTGTGATCTCTGAATTCAGTAAATCAACAACTGTCCGGATGTTTTCTTAAATAATCTTTTGTCTGTTTTTATACACATTGTTAGAGTATGATCCTCAATGATTGCATTTGTATATATTCCTTCTATTTTTATTCAGTCTAGTCCAGGGATTTCTGTTTAAAAGGGAAATTACACAACACATCTGATGGACTTTCAATTATCCCTGCTGATTAGAGTTCACTTTCTGCTTAATACAATTTTACATGTCAATCCACTTTCCAATGTCCTGTTTTTGCTTCTTGTGACTCACACTGTTTTTTTTTTTAATCACATGTTTATGAGGCTAGTTGTTAAACACTCACTATAGTGGATGAGTTGTGCAAAACAAAATTATAAGCATTTAAAGAATGACACAAACAGCCCACTTGATGAAAATATATATTTTAATGATTAAAAAGTAATAAAGTATTTACTACAACACAGGAAGCTGACAAATATTAAAGTGACAATAAAATCATAGCAAAGGCAGGTTTGTAGTTCACCTATAAATATATTTCATAACAAAAAATAAACATGGCTTTTTAATATAGTTCTTTGGTACTTTGTAGCTTTATTTATCATGTGCCCGATTAACTTAGTTTATAGCATTATCTAAACAGTATAAATAGCAGCAATAAAATCCAGCTTACCTAAATGTTACATTTTACTAACAACTATATGTTTATTACATGTAAACATTTCTTTAGCTTTTTTGTTCTCTTTTTTTGTTTTGTGACTCCATTTTCAGTGGATACAACAGTCTAGGGGTCACTGAACTGTCTCCACCGACTAATGAATCAACACATTAATTTTTCTTATTATTTATAAAAACAGATCCATAAATGGAAATAGACTTTGTGTAACATAGAGCATCTGCAATATTCATATATATTAATATTATCATAGTACCAGTGTCAAATATTAAATGATAATATACTGTATTTTTATATATTTCATGCAGTTAGTGAACTTAGCAGCAAGAAAGAAAGAAAGACATGGAAAAAACATAATCCATAATAATAAAAAAAAAAAAATTAAAGAAAAAAGACGTCTACAGCTGTTGCTCTTTACACAACAAGGTCAATCCATGAACGCTGAGGCACAGGACCGGTGGGAGAACTCCCGGGCCAGCCTTTGTCTCTGCCCACAACTCGTCACCGTGTCTCTTCAGCGTCACGTCGGTGGATAAGAACAGCTGTTCTGCCAGTTGGAAGTTCTGGTTATCCTTCAGTGAGACAGGAAGAGAGTGGACGGGGAGGTGCAGGCAGCTCTCCTTTAACCTGAATATCTGATGGGACGCAGAGAAATAATGTGGGTCATTTAAGATTTATCAGTCAAATAAAAGTATCATTTCTAGTCAGTTTAACTTTATTTCTTATTTTTATCTGCACTCTGCTTTTGTTGTTTTTCTATTTTGAAAATTTATGTTTTGTTTTCTATTTCAATGGGTGTCATTCTTTTTAAATGTCTGCTTGACTTCACTATCAGTCCTGTGGATCGGAATTTCATCTTTCACGTCATATATGTTGAATGACACTAAAATAACTGTGAATTTCACTAACAGTTAAGACAGGATGAACGATGAACATAGTGCGGTGTATATAGATCCTTATTTGTTATTCATATTTCTTATCTGTAGTATTGAGTTTGGTTTTTGTACATTTTAGTAGTATTTTAATTGCATATGTATATTTAACGTTTTATCTTATAGTTGTTGAATATCATTCTATATTTTTCAGAAGTTGGTGTGATTTTTTTTTAACAGTCTTTTGCACTTTATGTGTTTGCTACGACGGAGCATTAGGGCCATTCATGAAGGAGAAGATATTTTTTGATATGACGAGATTAAAGTTAACATGTCGACATTAAAGTCGAAATTCTGAGAATAAAGTTGAAATTGGATGTCGACTTTAATCTTGATGGGTCGACT
>JAPSES010081485.1:0-10745 GCA_029822895.1 Maxillicosta whitleyi | reverse complement strand
TACTGGATTTCAGGAGGAAGAGGAAGGATTCCCCCCCTCTTCTCATCCAAGGGGGTCAGTACCTTCAGATTCCTAGAAACATTACATTAGGCTGATGCTTTTATCCAAAGCAACTTACAAGGTAGAGGCATGTATAGCGCCTAAGGGCCTACATGGGACTTGAACTACCAACCTTCCATACCAGAGTCAGCCACGTAAACCATTAAGCTATACAGTTACTATGTGTATTTCTTAGGACCTCATGTGGGGCAGTCACACCAATGCCCTGGCGAAAACAGCACAGCACTCTGTACTTTTTAAGAGTTAACCTGTTCCAGGAACTGCTGCTGTCCTTCTATAGATGTTTTGTAGAAAGCATCTTTACCCACAACATCCTAGTGTGGTACAGGAGCAGCTCGCAGGCTGACAAGAAGCTTCTGGAAAGAGTCACGAAGTCAGCCCAGAACATCATAGGAGAGCAGCTGTTCTCTCTGTCGGACACCTAAAACACCAGGTGTCTGTGCAAGGCCAGAAGCATCACCACTGATGGTTCACACCCCAGCCTGGTCACAGCCTGTTCTCACTGCTGTCCTCAGGGAAGAGGATCAGCTCTATCCAGGCCTGCATTTCCAGATTCAGCAGCATGTTCTAAACCAATGCAATACAGGCACAAAACACTTTACAATGACAAATGCCTCAAATGAAGATCTCATAAGGACATATTTGTAACACATTCCTCAGGGTCAAGTGCAATATATATATTTATCTCTGCTGGTTCTTGGTTACTTAACTCTACTTCCTCTTTTACTCTGCACATATATTTACACTTTTTCGTTAAACTGTTTGCACTACACACCACAAGAGAGCTGTCTGTATAATGACAATAAAGGCATTCTATTCTATCTATTCTATTCTAGTTTAGGATATGGTTCCACAAAGCTGTTTTGCTTTTATGGATCTGGTACTCGTGCTCAGTAAATGTAGTACATTTAAATATTCTCTACTGAGAGGACTTTGCATTCAAAGTTTTGTCAGTTTTGTTTGTTCATAGCATTAGGACACATTTAAGACACATAAAACATGTCAACCTGTTTATCTTCTGATGTGTGCACAGTTTAATTGGAATCAAATCTTTATATAACCTTTCCCACACCTGAGGTTTTGACATTATATAGTTATTTTCTGCTGAAGGCCTTACATAAGATCTGGTAGGCAAAAAATAACATAGCCTTACATTATTCCTCAGTGGTAGGTACCTCCTACACACTCCACAGGCTCATGCTCCCACATCACAGGCTGATCCAAAAGTAAATTTATCTTAAATACAAGCTGTGGAAATTCAGAAGATATTCTTTATTTAAAAAAAAAAAAAAATCCTAAAAAAAAAAAAAAAAAAAGGTATACCTATACTAATGAGAGACATGGGGAAAGAGAGTTAATCTAAACAGAGTTGCATTCCTTTCAGCCTCATCCCTGTTCACTGACCTTCTTGTGTGTGTGTATGAGGGATTAGGCCTGGAGGCTGGGCTGATGGTCTTCCCAGGCTATTTTTATGAAGATGTCCGGCCCCTTTATCCTTTGGAAAAACGATATGAGCACATATTCCAAGAATCAAATGCAATTAGAAGACTGTCAGTCAGAGATGATGTGGAACTGTGATTTCTAACCAGGTGGAAAATGAGTTTGCTAATTATAAGTCTGTTCTGTTTGATGCATGAATTTTTAACAGCTACTATTGCTCAGACAACTTTGTGTAGTAATTGAGCCAGACATATGCACAAACAGTCCAGGAACACTTTGGTACTATAATGACTTCAGCCTTGCTACATTATAAAAATGGTTTTATAATGAAGTTTCAAGAGTTATCACTGTCATCAAGATGGTCACCATCAAACTGTCATTTCTACTCTCCCCCGCCTTTATTTTGCCATGGATGGACTGAACATCCACAGGCCTGCAGCTTCCCCCTTCTGAAGTGCTGCCAAGGCGCTCTCAATAGCCACTGAGAGGCTCTGGCAATATAGTTCAGTACCTGGCAACCACAAAGCTGTTGGCGCTCACCTCTTAGAGGCCATCTGCATCTGCTTGTGTGTAGCAGGCACTGACAAAGGCCACAAGTGTGTCCAGACACGTCATAGCAGCCAGAAAGGCCAACTATTTCTACTATGGCATCAGTGGCCAAACTGGATGTACATGAGTAGATCCATGTATAATCAGTTTATCACGTGTACATGAAAAACAGAAAATAGCATCAAATCTGAACTGTATTCATATGCAGCCTGAAAAAGAATGCTGCCAGTGTATGTTTCTGGAAATCACAGATAAGTGTAATGGCAATGTAATTTGACATTGTAGAATTTGCTCCTTTTCGGGCTTGTATGTCAGATGGTGGATTTCCAAAATCCAGGGTTTTGCCTCCAGAGAATGGCATTCACATCCCAAGTAATCTAGCTCTTTAACCCACACGTAGAACATACAGACTCACAAAAGGTGATATGTATAATCTTGTATGAAGAATTTATTATAATAACATCTGGTTATTAAACCAATAAGTCACTATTTAACATCTTTGCAAATGTATTTTTTTTGTGTGTGTGTTAAATCCAAAGGTTTTTAGGCTTAGATACAAAAGTGTCCTTTGTTAATTTAGGAAAATAGTTTGATTTAGTAAATTGAGACTCTTTTTTTATTAAATATTTGGAGAATTTTTCTGTGTGAAACACAATTTCTACTAGAAATGGAAAAACACCACAGGTCATTAAAACACTACAGTATTGAATGATATTAAATGTGTCCATGGTTTGTGGAAACAAAGAGTGGCGTCATTTTGTTCTTTGATTTGGTTACAGTGTAGAATCTATTATTTGGTGTTGATGATAATACTACTTTTTATATATCTTTCTACTCCATTGCACACCCACTGATACGCTATAATTAAGCTTAAAATGTTTCTTCATTGTCTTTTCTGCAATTTTTGGATTGAAATCTGATCATTCAATCAGATCAGAGGCTTTGTGATGTGTGCACCATCAGCTCCCTTAAAAGGTGTAGAATGATGCAGTGGAGCATGCTGATTCCCCCCAGAGATTACTGCTAATAAGAGGGCTAGTATTTATAGACGAGCCCCCCCAGTGGATACCCCTTAATCCTGCCTCACCCCTTTTCATCCCAGTGCCTGAACTGCTCTGTGCAGCCCCCAGCTCGGCCTCATCCTCATCCTGTATCAACCGAGGTACAGATCTTCTGCTTTTTTCTCCAGATTCTTTTGAAACAGTGGGAGAATTGCTTGGCCTCCTTACTCATCTGAGGGCAGGAGGGACATATTGCCTGGACTGTTACATGTATTTTTCTATATTATCCAATTTTCTTCTTACTGCTTCCTTTGACCTGCAGCTAAGAAAAGCAAACAACAATGTCCACCAGCGAGCGTTTCGACTGCCATTACTGCAAAGACTCCCTGCTGGGGAAGAAGTACATAATGAAAGAGGACACGCAGTACTGCACTAAGTGCTATGAGAACCTGTTTGCAAACTGCTGTGAGGGCTGCTCTTTACCAATTGGCTGCAACTCTAAGGTATGGAAAAACCAGTGGTCCTGAGACTTATGGTTGTGATGTCAGAAATGTCAGAAATAAATGATAAATAAACCCATTCAGTTACATTATGAACACTGATTAATGTTGTCAAAGTACAGCTCTGTTTTCTGTCCCTACAGGTTCCAGGTTTTAATAGATCTTCTATTTTGCAGGACATCAACAAGTGAATTAAACTTCTCATTAATATTGGCAGGACCTGTCCTACAAGGATCGCCACTGGCATGAGCAGTGCTTTCAGTGTGCCAAGTGTAGCCGCTCTCTGGTGGAAAAGGCATTTGCGGCCAAAGATGATTTGTTGCTCTGCACCGAGTGTTACGCCCATGATTACTCCTCCAAGTGCACCACCTGCAAGAAAACCGTCATGCCAGGTACACGCTGCTATCATGATCATTATGATGATGTATGCAGCTCATTATTCTCTTTCACATTTACCCTGATGACAGTCACGGTTGAGCAGTAACTTTTTACATGGTACAGTGTTGTATATTAAATGAACTCATTCTAATCACTTCCAATTACGGACAAAAAATGTGTTATGAAAATACAGTTATTAATCACAACTGTACAGTCAAACTAACTAATATGTAATTTATTCATTGACAATTCAGTCCTAATAAGCTGTACATTGATTTCTGTGTAGTTTTATTCTATCAATATCCTTTACAAGACCTCCTCCACAGAGTCAACAATGTGAACAACTAGCTTTGAAATTGAATAAGCCAATGCCAATAAATGACTGGTTCTGAGCACAAAACATACTCTGTATTTGACCATTAGTGCTTCAGGAGGCAGAAAACAGGGAACATTATCAGAAATTGGAAATATAGACATTTCCTCTGCAGCTCTTCCCTCTCAGTCCAAATCAAAAGATTAAATATAAAGATATGAGCCAAAATAACAATGTACCAATAGGTGATTATGAAACTTTTTCCAGGTAATGCCAAAAAACAATTGCTTGCTGACGCTTAAGTTCAAGTTATATTGTTGAAGTTATATATATATATATATATATGTATATATATGTGTGTGTGTGTGTGTGTGTGTGTGTGTGTGTCTTCAGGTCTTTAACATATCTCTTACAAAAGTAATAAAAACATTAATTTGTAAGTTTTTATTAGTGTCTTTATTTATACAAGTAGTCCTAGAGACCTGCAGTCTCATTTACAAGACAGACCTGTTTTGGACAGACAGATAGTAACTAGTAATCTGTATTACATTTCTAACTAGTAATCCTACAAAAAGTAATAACAGTAAAGAACAATATATGTTGACTGAAAGTGTATCCTAGTGTTTTGGAAGAAATTACACGTTTGAAATGTCAAGTATTAAACATTAATGTGGTCTGGAGCTTTTGTTCATGTAATCTAATACTACTATCAATAGAAATACCAAAGTATAATCTGTGTCTGAACACTTTAAGGACTCAATGTTTATGAGGGTTCAAATTTTACGTTAAGTGGACATGTAATGTAAGTATCTACATGAATGATTGACAAACTTTGATTTGATCCAAACATAATCCAGAATCTGAATCAGTATACTTTATTGGTCCTAGGGGTAAATTATTAACTTTTATAGACTGTCTATGAAATTGGACAAAGCCACTGTTATGTCACCTATTGATTTATGAAGCCTTGAGTTTGATGTCTCGGTCATCATCTTGTTTTTGGGAACAGAAGTGTCCATATTTGGACAAACAAATGCAAGCTCAGTCCAGACTTTGCATTAACATTCGTCTCATACATGTGGACGGCTTTAATGCCAGGTCTGAACATTATCAGGACACATACCAGGTTGCATTCCTATCTGACCACTCAGGACGCTTTTAGAGTTGGTCTGGGATGCATTTATCCATTCTCTACTCATCTTAACAGGAATGTGTCCTGGGACACGATGCTCAGCTCACGTACTGTGTACAACCCATCAACAGTGTTATATCAAAGTGTTTTGAAGGCATCTGATATTCCCATAAATCCCACTGTGGTGGATCATGAGGACTCTGTGTGTGCAGTACTGCCTGAAATCAACTGTTGTTTTTTGCCATGAAGAAATGCAATATGTTCAGTCCACATTACAGAATAGAAATTCATGAACAAGTGAAGATTTAATTCTACCCATGTCAAGCAACACAACCAATAAAGACAATCACAATAGTCAAAGCTTTCACATCAGTGTTTAAGGTGTACTGTGACTTCATCTGCTGACACTCCCAATCACCTTCAAGCAATACAGTGAATTAAAGCAGCTAAGAGACATCACCAAGCCACACATTTAACTTTAAATGAAAATGCACTAAATGATTTAGGCCATATATGTGCTTGCTCATTTGCATATTTAGAGTGGAAGTGATATCCAATCAGAGGTGACCACCAATACCAAGTGTGAACAGAAACACTTACATCTGAACATTTCTATTTGGAAATCTAGGATAATACAAGGTCTGACCAGGACTTTACTGAACCCACCATCCACTCAGGCTAACACTGTCACGGTAACACTCCAAGGTCTATATACTGGCCTGATCAGACCACATGACCTTTTCAAATCACCATGAAAAAAAAAAAAACCTCACTCAAACGGTCAGAATTCAAACTTTCCCCCAGTTTTAGTTTGATGTTAATAAACCTGTAAAGTTGAAGATATGATAGTTTTAATTTAATAAGCTAAAACTATTCAATTCTACCTTTATATTTTCATATTTAAAGCCCATGTTTGCTTTTCCAACTCTTTTTGTGTATTTTTGGGACCAATATGTTAATACTGTTCTGTGTTCTCCTGCTTATTTGGGGCCGGGCTGCGGGGGCAGCGGCAGTAGTAGAGGAGTCCAGTCACTTCCTCCACCTCTTGCGGGGGAATCCTGAGGTGTTCCCAGGTCAGCCCAGAGATACAGTCCTTCTAGTATGTCCTGAGTTGGCCCAGACATCCCCTCCCAGATGGACACACCCAAAACACCTCCGCAGGGAGGCATCCAGCAGGCATCCTTACAGTGGCTCTACTCTGAGTCCCTCCTGGATGTCCAAGCTCTTATTGTCCTCTCGTTCTTTCAGTTATTACCCAGAGCTCATGACCATACATGAGGGTTGGAACATAGATCAAACAATAATTCAAGAGCTTCACCTTTTTGGCTTAGGTTCCTCTTCACCACATTCAGTTTAGTGTCCACATCACTGCAGACACTGCCTGATGACATCCTGTCCCAGCCTACCCTTCCATGTGAGTCAGGAGTTCCTCAGTGAACACCCCATCCTTTTCCTGCTGAGGACAATGGCCTCAGATTTGAAGGTGCTGATCTTCTTCCCAGCTGCTTCCCAGTGAAATCTGGAAGCTTCTTAATGTTAATAAAGTAGATTCATTTGTAAAAAAAAAAAAAAAAAAAAACCTACCAGTTCATATACTGTAGGTGAAGTTGTGCTGAAAAAAAAAAATGAAACATGCATGTGGCAAACATTTTTTATGTGGTATTGAAAGGCAAAATCAGAAGTATTCAAAGAGGGCAAAAATAGGTACTGACCCCCAAGGGTTAAAGACCACCATATATTTTCAGGTACTTAATAAATATTAACCCATAAAGACCCATACATCCACCAGAGACCAAATACATCTATTGATCTAAACTATTAATCTGACCAATACATGCAAATAAATTATGTAAAATACAATTTATCATCTTTTCATGGTCATCAGATATGACCCACTTGGACATTTAGAGGCTCTACAGTTCCCATGGAAACACCATCATCAACATTGATTCACCAGTAAAACCCATGGAGTTGAATCCATGACATGACATGACACATTTGTTTTATGTTCAGTTAATGATAGATTTTCCTGAAAAAGTCGCTTTTTTTTTTTTTTTTCAATTTTTTGTCTGTTTTTAAAGAATAAACTTTGAATTTTCTCCTGAGCTTTTATGAACTTCTACATGATGAGTGAATTAAATACAGCAAAATAAATAAATTTTACTGGCAAAACGGTTAAATTCAGAGAATAATAAGATAATATATGGTGATAAATCAATTAGCAAAAGTTAAATAGAGAGAAAAACTTATTTGGGAAATGACACAAAAGTCACACTAGGTTCTTGTGTCTGACTGGGTAGCTTAGTGGTTTACACTAGTGACTTTGGTGTGGAAGGTTTCTGGTTCAAATCCCAGGTGGACCCTTAGGCAAGGTCCTTCATGCTATACATGCCTATGCCGTGAAAGTCCCTTTGGACATTAAGATCAGTCAAATTTTAGAACCAGCTAGTCTCACCACTAGATCAAGGTGTTTAGCCGCTAGCTAACAAACCATAGAATTAATGCATTTGTTAGTGTAACTGCATTTTGCTACATATTGAATTAAATGGTGGCAAACTTCATAAGAAGACTACCTTCCGAATAATAATGAAACATCACAAATTAATCCAGAATGATCAAATTTGTTGCTTATGTCAAACACGCACATAAAATACTAGACAGCAGTGTTTCCCCAAATCCTTCACTACATTATTAAGATTGCATTGTCCCCTCCCTGACGATGTTACAGCTATGACTATTTTGGGCTGCAGTGTGCTTCTGTCATAGTGGTACCATATGCTGACTAAGCTGCTCTCGTCCCCTGTGCCAGGTTCCCGCAAAATGGAATACAAGGGGAACAGCTGGCATGAGACCTGCTTCCTGTGCCACCGCTGTCAACAGCCAATAGGAACCAAGTCCTTCATCCCCAAAGACACCGGCTACTTCTGTGTGCCCTGCTTTGAGAAGCAGTTTGCCTACCAGTGCTGTGCTTGTAAGAAGGTAGGATTACAGCTGAATGTTTTATGCGTATTGACTGCTGCAGTAAATCCCCCTGACTCTGGTTATTGAATGTTATTCACACTGTGGCTGAATAATAAAAGGGTACATAGAGCGAGGAGTGATTATGCATGCTTTCTTTTACACTGGCCTACATTATTGTGGATGTGCCAAGTTCACGCAGTCAGTTCAGTAGAGGAGCAGACACTTGTGTAAAAATAATACTGGTAAAAGTAGAAGTACTAAGTCAACTTCAAGTAAAAGCGAAAAAGCACAGTAGTTAGAAGGTCACTGCTTCCACCTGCTTCTGTGCAAAACAAACCGAACCTCACTTCATATTAATAATTTGCAGACTTTTGAATCATTCTTAGTATCGTGAAAATAATGAGCAATGACTTTGCTGGTTTAAAAATCAGTTTTTCAGCAAAACTTGAAGAAAAACTCTTTTTCCTCTCTTTGCATTACTTTTGTCTTATTTATTTGAGATCATTCTTGTTTACCTGCACCTCTTATGTTGTTATTTTCTTGCTTATTTGTTTATTTTATTGATTTATTTGACAAGCAACAGCACACATTAATCAACATTGCTGTAAATGTTGCTGAGATTTTCACCTGTTGCATGTTACATTATACTGTGTTGTGTGTACCCATAAAAACAGATGTAAAAGATTAATGAAGATCATTTATAAGCACACATAAGCAGAAAAAAAGACCAGTACTGATGTTCATATAAACATTAGTCTAAATGCTGCAGATGTTGTATGCACCAATGGATAGACCAAAGGCCTTTCCTACATGTTTTTGTCTCATCTATGTAAATTGAAATTGCCTGAGGTGAAAAGCAACAAATTAAACATTTGCTGTTGATGTACTTAACTAGATTTTTCAACTATCTGTAGTAGATATATACTAGATTTTAACACAAGTATCTGTAGTTTGTGGGTCTTGTCAAATTAAAACCAGTGTCAAACTATATGTATGAGACAATAACACATAAAAAAAGTTGATCACTGGTTTGTAGAGTCATACATCACTCATGACAGACACAAGACAAGACAAAAAAACTGAGAGAAACATGACCATGGAGGACAGATGTCGAATATTTAATGGGAATCTGAGAAAAAAAGAACTAACTAATCCTGACGTAGACAATGTTAAATTCAGTAGCTTTGCAGGGGAACAGCTGGAACAAACAGGTTCACAAGTTCAAATACTTTGTACTTGTAGTTTTTAGAGCTTATAAAAGTTACATCACTACTTTTAACAGGTTGTTCTATATCTGGATATTTGTACTTCCACTTGAGTACAAATGTGTATAGCTGCACAATGATGCAAACTAAAAATTATTGATAAATCCACTCAAATGTATTGAAGTTCAAAGTTCAAAAGTTCAAAGTTAGCTTTATTGTCATGTATGCTATACATTTATAGCATACAGCATAGATGAAATTGCAGTCCTCCTGGACCCACAGTGCAAAAAAGCATTAGACAATAAGACAGTAAGACAATAAGACAATGAACATGAAGAGCATAGTGTGATGAAAGAGCATAGGATTGACATTAAACATTAAAGAATAAACAATCTAGGCACTGGTGTTATTTACATTTAAATAGAAAGACTGAACTGAATCTAAAGTAGTTAGCTTGCCTTGAAAATTTAAGTAGAAAGTTAAAAGATTTGTGTTAAATGTGCCACAGTCACTGTCAAACTGTACTTTTTTATTTGTGTTTGAACTGTGTTACTTCTCACCTTTGTTTTGGCGTTACCTTCAGGCCATCACAACAGGTGGAGTGACGTATCAGGATAAGCCCTGGCATCGGGAGTGTTTCCTATGCATTGGCTGCAGAAAGCAGCTGTCAGGACAACGCTTCACCTCCAGGGAAAATTATCCATACTGCCTTGAATGTTTCAGCAACCTGTATGCAAAGAAGTGTGTGGGCTGCACCAAAGCCATTACCAGTGAGTCAGTGACTAATGTTTTCATTCATTTCAACACCTCTCCTGGAGTTTTCTGGCTCATATTGGCATGCTTTGATTTCTTCTGTGGAGTCAAATAAACAAAGTGCACATCTCATATTATCCAGTTTATAATGTGTGTCTTTAATGCTTTAGGTCTGGCAGGAGCCAAGTACATCTCGTTTGAGGAGCGTCAGTGGCACAGCGAGTGTTTCACCTGCATGCAGTGCTCTGTGTCACTGGTTGGACGTGGATTCCTCACCCAACGCGACAACATCTTGTGCACCGACTGCGGCAGAGAAAAGTGACCTCATCAAGGGGTCACGGCTTCATCCAAATACCAAGAGCTCAACCTGATATAGATCCATGAGGATTCCTTTATAGCACGTCTGATAAACAAACTCTGAATGTCAAATGCTTATTTTGCTGTTTTAAGGTT
>JAPSES010081407.1:0-18818 GCA_029822895.1 Maxillicosta whitleyi | reverse complement strand
GAGGAAGAAGATGATGAATGAGAGGAGGAAGAGGAAGAAGATGATGAAGGAGAAGAGGAAGAGGAAGAAGATGAAGATGATGAAGAAGAAGATGAAGAAGAGGAAGAAGATGATGAAGGAGAAGAGGATGAAGATGAAGATGAAGAAGAAGATGATGATGAAGAAGATGATGAAGGAGAAGAGGAAGAAGATGATGAAGAAGATGAACCCTGTGACTTATACAATGATGCGGCTCGAGTATAGATTTGTTTACGGGCTAACGGCCTCCAGGGGGCGCTCTTAACAGACACCCTCATCATGGAAAACACATGAACAAATGCATATGTAAATAGACTGAAGAAGAGGAGTTCAGTGGTTTCAGTAGCAGGAGGAAGATAGAGATAGAGATCAATGAGTTTTATGGGGTTTTTTTTAACCATCCGTGTTACTTTCACTGTTTGGAACAAAGCACTGAAGGTATGTAAGGTATGTAGGTAAGGTATGTATATCTCATGTCACAACGTGGACACCTACTGCTTATAGTCGGATGCAACTTAAAGTCAGCCGCTGTTTATAGATAGGTGCGGCTAATATTCAAGTGCGTCTGGAAGTAGAGGAGCTGGGCTCTGTGTGCGACCAATGACAGTAGAATTCCATAAGTTAATCATCTTGCAAAGTTCGGCCATACTACGATACACGCTCACACCAAACAGTATGACAGTACGACGTGTACCGTTGCACCCCTATTACGTACAGCACAAAAAAAAAAAAAAAAAAATTCACTCAGCCCCTTATACTCATGTCAGTCTGGCCTCACATGCTCTCTCCGAGTTCACGTTCCAGCGGCTTCGACGAATATGGGAGCAGATATGGTGTTAAGTAAACAGCCTTTAGAGCAGCTATTGTCAGATGGGAAACTATTGAAAAACATGCAACACATTGGAATAGTGAAAAGGTTACACAAGCACACACCTATCTAAAAAAAAAAAAAAAAAAAAAAAAAAAAAGTGACACCTTTAAACACTGCACATACACACAATCTGCATCGTATTTCCCCTCCTCTCCTCCTTCTTTGTCCACACAGTTTTTCCTGAGCAGATGCCGGCTGACAGGTCTGAATTCAGGCTGGTGAAAAGGTAAGTCAACACCCTGCTCGCTTGTCAACAGCAGCGAATCTCCTCACCTTAACATCACCTTCTGTGTGTGAGAGAGATTCACTGAGCATCAGATTCAGCCTGATACACACAAACACACAGTGCAACGGAGGTGCAGGCTGCAGAGATGTATGACACACGCCCACGGTACAGTTATTTTCCCCCTTTTTTCCTCTTCGTCCTCGCGAATCAGTAACTAGAGACAGCAGCGAGGAAGCCACATAACCACCAATTAATTAAGGAATATTTAAAGGGAGGGGTCGGCCAAACTAAAAGAGGTGGATGAAGTAGATGAATGGCTCCCTGTAGGCGAGAAGCATCACTTCTCATCCTAATTACTCTTCAAGCACTGACCTAGTATCCGCTCTCATGTTCCGCCTTCATTTTCACGCTCCAAACTCTAAAAAGGCGTTGGCTAAAAGTCTGGTAAAAAATTAGGAGTTAAAAAAAATAAAAAATCATCTCAAATCTCCATTAATTTTAAGTGGGTCTTGATACTTTGCATCCCAAAGCCTTATAAGCAGCAATTCCGGGGCTTAATTTGCAAACCCCCACTGTACTCAAGGATGATTGATGACTCATCCAGTAAAACTAATTGGACCTTATTTCAGGGCATACATATTTCATAAAACAGCAACCTTTTATGTAATGGCAAATGTTGCTCATCAGCAGTTCGGCAAATAACCAGTGTCTGAATGGACATGGCAAACCACTTCACTGAAAATGCATCTTACATTAAACTGACTATAGTGGGATCATCATGTTTCTTCATGAATGAGGATTCATAATCATTTTGTGTAAAAAAAAAAAAAAAAAAAAAAAAGGAACCGTGTTATTATGATTTAATTAATTTTAATAATGGCTGACTCCAACGCCTCTGTATGAAAAAGCCCTTTTTTTTTTTTTGGTCATTTGTGTTTCTCATTTAAAAAAATTATCTGATTTTAAGGAAATAAATCAAAATTTGCCTCAAGCTTTTCCAAGTAACACTGAACTAGGTTTAACCAACTAAAACTTCAATTATTTTCATAATGTCTCAGAGGAAAACAATGGGTTTTTTTCTTATTTTAGCTTAAAAGGGTGTCAGTGCTGTAGATCCACAGACTGTATTAAAGTATAAAGCTTATTATTTACACATACCTGATGTAAGGTTTCATCAACCTTTGTCCTTCAGACTAAAACTCACAGCTGGTTATTTTTGACAGTCCGTCAAACCATCAGTTTTAGAATCTTCACATTCTGCTTTGCTGATAGTTTACATTACAGCTCTGTTAGCTTAGACACAAAAAAGTCATGGTTTCTGTTTGATTAAGAAGCTGTTTGGAATCATCCAAACAAGGTCAGAACTATCACAAATAAGTTTTACACAGAGATCCTAGAAAAAAAAATGTAGAGATGGTGATTCCACCTTTTATTTCACAGCCGAGCCAAAAGACTAACAGAGGTGAGAAAGGCTGGTTCTATTCCACAGCAGACCTTCGTTAAAGAACCAAAAAGGTTGTGATGCAGCGCAGTAGATAGTGTGATGCATCACTTTTGGAAACACCCTGAGCATAGCGGTGCTGCTCACCTCTCCAGAGTCAGCCTGTCTTTCACCGTTCCACAAACGTTAGCATAATAGAGTCCTCCACCCGAAGTGGCGACACATCACAGATGTCAGTGTCTTCCCAGTTCGACATATGTCTGGTCGCATTGATACGTTTGTTTACTGTACACGACCCACGCTTATTTTTAAATCCCCTAACCCCGTCATCAAAAAAAAAAAAAAAAAAAAAAAAAAACCTTGGCTGTGAAACGAGAGGTGTTTATTTTACATAGCATTCTAGAATCATGATTCCACCATCACGCCTCTCTTACTACGTCCAGACGAGTTACAAAGACGCAATTAAGGTGGGACCGAATGCTCCCATAATTTTGTTTACGTAAATGTTCCGGAATAGAAGTGAAATACTCCCATAACAGAAGTGCTGTGGAAAAGCAGTTTGGTCTGAACTGTGGATCTACAAATAAATTTAGCAAAGATAATAACATCCCATAATAACTCTACACCCCCATAATCATCATGTAGAAGAAATACTGTGGTTTCTGTATCAAACTCCATTCTTTTCATTTAGAGTTGTGTCCACTGGTGAAAACAACAACAACAACAGTACTCATAGCTTTTATCACCGAGTCAAACAATATGAAATTAAGGCGTGAATAAAAGTTGAGTGTTGGTGGTTCTCATCCCATCGCATCACTTTTGGATACCTTGGCCAGAAACATCGTGGCGTTAGTTTTTACTCTTCATGGGAGACCAGCAGACTCACTACTCCCTCTAGAGGCCACAATTCCACAGGCCATTAGCGTCAATACATTTTGTGTGTGAGTCACATTTCTATATTCTGCATATTATAACATCATTTAATACACTGACATCTTTGGCATAATTTTAGGACATGTTAAATGCTAATTGTGCTTTTAAGACATTTTTAATGTTTAAAAGCAGAAATACAAGGATTTAAAGCAGAAATACTCAGATAAAACCACTTAAATTAGCCTTTTCTCTCCAGTAGCTGTCTGGCTAGATTTCTTAAAAACCAGTGTAAAAGTCAAACAAACCTGCTTAACACACTGGAAAATAGTTTTACATAAAACAAGACGATCCAATACTGGGCTAAACATCCCCATTTCGGCAATGTTTTTGTAATGATTAACAGAAGCTACTGCTCAGCCAGTGCAAAACATTTATATTTCATAGACATTCTAAAATCCTCCCTCCGGTAAGACCCATCTCAAAACTTGCCAAACTTTCAGTGCCTTTATTTTCCATTTTGTGTGCTTCACTTTCATCGGGTAGTGTTGTTATTATTGTTGCTGGATGTGGATGCCTGGTGCAGACAGCTCTCAGTGGGCTGCTGCAGGTCAGATACGTTGGAAAAGACAGATACGCACTCACCGCAGTGGAGACGGTGGTTTTCTGGAAATCATAGCAGTGATGATTTACTAATGTTAAAAAACCGCAAGCAAACAAATACTATGGAGCCAACGTGGACTTCCCATTGTGTATCTCCTGGACACATTTTCACTGTTACTGTGTATAGTATCTTCAGATCTATAGATACGTCAGTTGTGGTACTGTTCTCTCATTAAATCATACTTTCCATCTGCTTTTCTATTGCGTTCTATCATTGGCTCTTCTTCATTTCCTTTACTATCTACATTTGTGACAAAGTTTTAAAAAATGCCTTAAGTTTAAGATCATATAGGAATATTAAATTGATTGTTGTGATGTGCTCAAAGACAAAAAAAAAAGCTTTTTCTTCTACTCTATTCCTTTTTTGGCTTTTGTATTTATTGTAATCACAAAGTGCAATGACTACTGTAAAAACCAAAAATAAATTCATCTATTCATTTGTTAATTTATCTTTCAATCTCTCTGCCTCCTTTTCTATATTCTCTCTATTTCTTTTTCTCCCCAAACCCCCCCATCTCCAACCTGCACCAAGAACTCATTTGTCAAAGTCAACAGAAGACGTTGGTCTCCAGCAGCACCTGCAGCCACTTTAGATTGATGCAAATTTTACAATAGGGTTTTAAATGCATTATATAATCACCATATTCATCCTCACATTCCTAAACCCACATTTTACAATTTACATGAAATGAGTGGGGAAAAAACTACAACAAAAATGGTAACTAGTATAATAACAGCTTAGCTTTCTTCATTTTACACCAAACTGACATGTGTGAAAATAAAATGTAAAGTAGGGCAAATCCTCATACATTCTATTTAATCAAGGAATGGACGTTTTTTTGTTTTGTTTTTTTAAACGTGCATTAATGTTGGTCTTGTCTATTGTAAACCACCTTGACCCATTCTTGAGATTTCACCATAAATCATATCATATGACTTTGTTACACAATGATTAATGAAGCTTACTGTCGCTAAAGTAGCATTAGCATCAGCTCCTTTACTTCTGCCCTTTGTGTTCAAATATGGTCACTTTGGACCCCAAAAAGCTGGCACGGTGACATCCAAAATGCAAACTTCTGGTTTCAAAACAAAAGACAAATGAGGGATGCTATGAGGGATAGAGGAGGGGGGGTTGCATTTTAGAATCCTGAGCAATTTAGAACCGTCTGCTTAATCATTTATATGTTGCTTGTTTCCCTGAATGAACAGGTGGACGTCTGATGTCAACATGTTGCTGATTCAGCTCCTTTTTAATTTCTCCAGTGTGTTTGCGTCTTTCTTTATGGTGATGACATTGTCCAAACCACCCAAAAGATTTCATTTTCCACGTGAACTAAACCGTGGTTCAGCTTAATTCCATGGAGACCACCATTTTTGGTCGTTCTAAAGACCAGCTGTCTGAGCCACACCATGACTGAAGACGTTCCACAGATGCAATTTCTGCATGAAATGAAGCAGGTGTGGAAAGTAGCCTTAGGTGGATGTGGTCGCTCTACTTTTGTGGTCTTTTCAGGATGTCGATGTAGGCACCTGAGCTTTTTCCTCAATCTCACATTTGAAAAAAAATGGAAGGATTCTGAGCCACAATTAAATTATTACAACCTCTGTGTCAATACAGTCTTATTTCTTGTATCTGTTTAACATATTCATTCTTGTAATTGTTTAGAAACCAGTGCTGCGTTTCCTTCCTCCTTCCACATCGCAACACAAACATTTCAATGTGCAGTGATTTAAACAGTGTGGAACAAAGATCAGTGAACAATGACAGACTCTGAGGTCTGATAGAGAAATCAATACAGCAGGTTCATCAGATTCTACCGTATCAATAAACCATGTTACGCCTCATTCACACCAAACGTCTGCACGGAGTCTTGTTGATCTGACAGCACGGTCTCTACGCAGCCAGCCCCGTTCTGAAATGCCCAAGCCCATGTTCTAAAGGACGCATACGGCTTTAAATAATTAAAATATATGTTTCTCTTAGTTGTTTTTTGCTGAACCAAAAATACAAATGCTGCGTGGCATGAATATAGCACGAATATATCACTGGTGGAAGGCTGATCTATATGTCGGAGCTGCTGGGATTAAAATATATTGTCATGTCTGTCACTTTGAGTTTGTTCTTGTTGTGCGACTTCCTGTTTTATTTTGGTGAATTCCCTCATGTCATGTGTTATGTCTGCTGTCTTACTTCCTGTTTTCCCTTCCACATCATTACCCGAACCCATTGATTGCTTCCCCGGAATCGAACCTTGGACCGAACCCCAAAACCACGGAGTTTAGGATTTCCCCGAAAGAATATCATCTGAAACATTTAAATAAACTGTTTAATTGTAGCTGCTGTCAGTGTTCATTCTCTGCACTTGGGTCTTGTGTTCAGTCATGACATATATTATGCATCTTCTGTGGAAGATGTTCTAAACGCATACAGATAACGTAGTGGACATGAAATGTGTGTTTATACCATTCATTTCAATGGTACACCCCTCAAAAAGTGTCTATGCCATTGCTTTCAATGCTCACAATAGAAAATGTGAAAACATACCCTTCTATTGTATTATTACACTATGTGGACAGACATCTCGCTCAGTTCAGTTTTGGATAATGCAAACGTTGAGGTAAACCTAGTTAAAATTAATAAAACTCAACAGAAAGTGCTTAGAAAAGACTACGTAGATGTCATTTTTGTCTTTACAACACAGCTCAATACAGAACAACCAAGGCCCCACAGGGGAAAAGAGGCATTTTGTCTTGGTTGGCGAGCTTCAAGACATCAGGCTTTGTCTCTGCAAAACAATCATGAAACACAAGCAAAAATTATTTAAATGCTTCCATAGCAGCTGTGTCAGGTACACAGAGCATGAAGGCCATTTCCACAACATAACATCCTCTCTGTATGTGCAGTTGCTATATTCTCATGCTTCCCAGAGTGGTAATTGGAAGGAAAAAACTAACATAAGCTTTATACAGACTCTACTGACAAGTGAAGACGACCATTAAACCATAATGCAGAATCACTACAATACTCCTTCCTACAGAGTCTGGCCTTATCCTTATGCACCATTACAAACTTTAGATTCAGCAGCAACAATACAACATGAAAAGCACAAATGCCACTGCGTTTACAAATACAGTCACTAGTATGGGTTATTTAGGATTTATTATTGTTTGTTGCACCTAACAATACTTGTTTTAAGCATGAACAAGAACCCAAACCATTAAATACATCAATAACATACCATCTCTATGCTAGTAATTAGGTTAATTCTCAAAACTGAAATTTCCCATTGACGAAAGGCGTTACTTGTAGTTTCAATATTGTCATCTATCAACAGTAGGAGGGTGATCTTGTACCTGAACACACCTGTATCTAACAAATCCATCAACGCTACGCATATCACTCACTAAACAAAGCATAAAGCTTATTGTTTACGATAAAGTTTTTTTTCTTCAAACTGAAAAACTCAGTTATTTTGACAAACCAAATAACACTGTCTTATAATCTTCATGTTCTGCATCAGCTGATCGATGGACATTATGAAAAATAATGTGACGTTTTGGTCAAATAAAGTCATGGAAGAGAGAATTTTGATGGCACTTCTCATATCCCACCCAATACACCGCACAGCTACCATTTTATTTACTTCCATTATTAACACATGTGTAAAACAGTACAGACTCTAAAGTAGCAGCACAGACCGTTCAGTCATGGTGTCAAACTGAAAATATTCCTTCCACTCTGTTAAATCACCCACTCTCCCCTATAGCCATAACATGAGTCATATAACAGGGACTTGCTTTTAATGCATATTTTCATCATGCAGAGCAGCACACCGTCACATGACTCTGAACCATGTGACTAGGCACAACTGACCCCAAAACACAATCTATGGCTACATTCAGACTGCAGCCAAATGTGGCCTGAATCCAATTTTTTGCTGCCATTTAACCTGTATCTGACCTATTAATGACAAATCTGCACTAATCTGATTTTTTCAAATCCGACCCAGGTCACTTTCATATGTGGTCCTAAATCAGGTCCATATCCGATATTTTGCAATGCAGCGTCAGTCTGAGCAGCCAGGTCACATTTATCTGACCATTACATCATTGAAATAGACGGAGACGAGTGTCTTGTCATGACTGTTACGGAGCGACGGTCACAGATATTTAAAATGTTTTTCTTGTTATTCTAAAATTATGAAGTCTGTGTCACTTCACATTCAGATCCTCCGTTGTACAGATTAGTCAAGTTGTAAAATCAAACCAGGGGGGAGAGTGGAATTTTGACATTTATCTGACATTCTGTGCTGATGAACTGTGTACCTGTTTTTTATTGTTGTTAAAACAAAAACATAATATATTTGTATTTTACTGTCCTGGATGTCATGTGTCAGATGCTCCTGTCATTGATGTTGACCAAGGCTCCTCTGTATTACAGTCACCTGACACATGACCCCACTGGGTTCAAGTGTAACTTCATACTCATGGTATTTTCAAATATTTTTAATAAACATCTGAATCTTTAACTCTTGAGCATTTCCAGAGTTAAATAGAAGTCATTTCCACATTCATTGATAAAATGGCACAAGGGATGGAACGGGGCACGTCCATTTTAAAGGGGAGGTGATTTTGACCATTTTTATTTTATTTATTTATTTGCTTTTTTTTTTTTTTTTGGTTGGGGGGGCAGACATGGCAACCATAGCAACAACAAAAAAACGGACTTTTTTAAAAAAAAAATCTTTTACTTAAAATTATTTGACTGGAGCTGACTTTGGTTTTAGAGAAACTTTATCACTGCTACTCCTTTGCATATGTGGGTCACATGAGGAAAATGATAGAAGTCACATTTAGTTTGTAATATGAACGAGCACGCAAAAAAACAGATTTCACAAAAAAGTCCAAATTGTGCATTAAGACCTGCTGTCTGAACATAACCTTAGTGGTTTGCTACAATAATTGCATTTTTTTTTTGGTTTTGTTTTATTTAACAAGAGACAAAAATCAGATTGTAATTAATCACTTAAGCCTTACTGTGTCATTGTGAAATGTAATTAACTCTGCTTTTGTGCTTTTGCTGCATAACATGTACGTTTATAGACTGCTCTCGACAGATCCTACATGTCTTTTACAGCCAGACAATAAAACCCCATGAGGCAAATTTCTGATTCAGAACTATAGAAACGCGGCCGACTTGAAAAGTTGACGCGTATACTTGTAGAAGTGTGCATGTTCTGCCTGCTGATCGACAATAGTGTTCCTTCCAGACGGACAGACGTCCTCCCTGCAGCTTCCAGACGGACACCATCAGGGCTCCATGTAAAACCCATCTCTCTCACAGTTCATCCATCATGATAAAACACTCCAGGGGGTGATGTCTACATTCACATGGCCATGAATTCATTCCTTTTCGTCAGGGGAAGATTGCTTTTGGAATCGACTCATTTTCTTGCCTTGGTCTTTTATTCAGTAGTGGACGATATAAAATGTGATGCTATATTGATTCCCAATAATAGAAGCAGTATGTTCTCTACCCCTAATCACAATGAGGTCAGAAGGCAGCAAAAGGCAATCAGATATCTAATCTATTATTATCATGATTGAATAAAGACGTACAAATGGCAAAAGTGTGTTTATTTCAAACTTAAAACTAACCTTGTTGGCACAAAATCTGTTAAACCTCCACATGCCACCCACTCAGGTCTGTCCTCTTGACGAAAAACAAACAAACAACCTGAAGATTACTACTTTCAAACCCATTGAAAAAATATCAAACCAGTTGTTAATTCAGTTCATGTTAAAATGATTCATGTTGCATAAGAGGTTACGAAAAATAAAATAAAAAACACTACTTCATGCCTCATAGTGCAGTGGTCTAATAGTGCTACTGGATCCTCATTATTGCTGCTTACAGACAAATGTTTAACGCACCCTCATAAAATCCACATTAGACCAAGTGCTGAGATGGTTCAACATGGCACTGGAGCATGTGTGCATTTGCATGTCGTCTTTTGAGTCAGTCTTATCTACTTCAGGCAGTTTGTGGTTCAATGTTTTCGATTAGAACAGCTCTGTAAAAGCATTTCTTTCTTACCATGTGTCTTTTCTTTACAATAAAAGTGTCAGAAAATGTCTTTTTTGCCAATTCTTTTGCACCTTTGTTTCAATGTCTAATTAATTATCATTATTATAAATAATGAATACTTAAATGGGAAGACGTGGCTCAGGAGGTAGAGCGAGTCATCCAATAACTGAAGGGTTGGTGGTTCGAATCCCGCTCTGTTCTAGTCAGTCTGCTGTGGGTAAAACACTTCACCCTCCTCCAGTGTCACTCATACCGTTGTGTAAATGTTTAGTGGTCAGAGGGACCTAAGTGCAAATTATCAGCCACGCCCCAGGACAGGACTGCAAATGTAGTTTACCACCACCAGAGTGAGAATGTGTTAGTGAATGAAGAATGGATCTATAAAGTAAAGCACTTTGGGTGACTTGAAAAGTGCTATAGAAATCTAACGCATTATTATTATTATCATTATTAGGAAAACAGTCTGTTTTATTTAAAAAAAAAAAAGACAAATATTGATACCATACCATATTTATGAACATAATCAACTGTAAATGTCCATAAAGAAACTTTTTGAAATTGCATAAATACCCTTTAAACTATTTTCCATCTGCTGAAACATGCATTTTAGTCAGTATCCATATTATGGTGTCATATTTTTGGTTATTTCTGGGCGTATTTTATCTTGTGTGGAAGTCTCTGAAACATAACTGCTGTAAAGTGTTATATAGCATCGGAAAGCGCAGAATGTCAGCTTTCTGATGGCATTTGAATTTTGTGGAAAGTGGAAACATTTCGGGAGTTAGAGTTATTTGAATGCTGTAAAGTACTAAGTTCAGCACCGGAGAGACTGCAGTTGTTAAAGGGTTATAACACGTTGCATTTGCTGTTTTTACACTTCACATCCACACTTCAGTTTTGTTTGTTTTTTTGCTCTCCTCAAACATGAGCATTGTTAGAAACACTCCTATTTGTAGTTCAGAATTTCCAGGGCTGCATTGTAGTGTTAATGGACAAAAACACTTTTAGTTTAGACATTCTAACAAAGACACCTGCCGTTGTTGTATGATTGGTCCCTACATATCCTTCCTATTCCCACCATTTCCAGAGGTAAACTACAAGTTGTCCCCGGCTACCACGGATGTATTATGGTACCAGCTGTTGGTTCAATATGGATTTACTGAATTACTGTCCTCGGTGTCTCTGTCAACAGCTGCTGTGCTGTGAAACTCTACATTTCATCACCATTCTGCTCATTACATTCACAGCATATGAGATGATAGTCGAGTCATTTCCAATCCTGTTCCCAGCAGCGTTTAGAGGCTCCCCTCGTCATGTGATATTTGCTTTAGATATGTTCAAATGTCATCTCTGAAATTTTGCTAATGTGGACAAACATGATTTTTTAAGACTCAACAAAAACATACAAGTGTGGATGGAGCCTGTGAAGAACGACAGAGTAGAGTTGTGTTGAAATCTTAGCACTGACTGGTAAACAAAACTGTCAGTCACATATTCAACCCGCCTACTTCTCTGAAAACACCTGTGATTGGCCAAAAACCTCGACCAAAAGGAAAATTTTCTACAGCCTCTAAACAGAGCCAAGATGACGTTTCCTCCGAGACCACTTGGATTACAACAAACTTTAAAGATAATTATGTAAACAGATGAAAATGAGATTAAAAAAGTGTACTGAATTATAACAGACAAAACGAAATCGAACACCCTCATATTCTCTGATTTAGTTGAATCCAGTGAAAATGGTCCACTGCGAGTTCTTATTCAGGAAGAACAAAAGGATTTAATGTAACAAAAGTGTAAATTTTTTTAGGTTATGCGTTTTAAATACGATTATTCTTCAAAATATGAAGACAAATCTACAGGTAAAAGATTCAAAACTGATACAACCAAATATTCTTTCACCACTGGACCAGTACAATTATGATGAACCACAAAAATGAAGGATGAAGAAAAAACAAAAACACCCCGATAATGACATTTATAGTGATATTGTTCAATATTGCCGCAAACATCAGGATGTGTTTTTCCAATTCAGACAATTATTCAATTTCTATGTTAACCCATACAAGTAAAGTTAAAGGAAAAACACAAAAATTAAAAGAAAAAAAAACATGATACATGATACATGATAATGATATTGATGACAACATAAAACTATATCGCAATAAATATCAGTAGTGTTTTATTGCCCTGCCCTATGACAACACACTGGAATGTTACTGGATCCAAACAGATGATGAATAAGGTAGAAAGAAGACAATAAACAGAAGTCATTTTTCCATTGACCTTCAAATTGCATGAAGATAACTTGCGCATAAAAATGTGCCCAATGGAAAAACTCAAATTTCACAAAAACTCTTTTTTGTGGTGGCAAGAGGTGGTTTCTGAGGCATAGCTAAATTGCTAAATCATGCAAAACTGCAATGGAAAGAGTGTTTTCCAGAACTAGTCACATGACCAAAAAAAAAAAACAAACCAAAACTAAACAACAGATGTCGACTGATATTACAACAAGCGAAGAAGAGTTTAAAAAGATGTGGTATGTGTGGACACACCAGGAAACTTTTTTTTTTTTTACATTTAGCACAAGATAGAGTGATAATAATATTAATATCTGTAATTCAATATGATATTTATGCTTGTGTTGTATATATATATATATATATATATATATATATATGTATGTTTATAGAATGACTTATAGTGTCATTGTATTTGTTTTTAACTTCACCATTGATTACGAGTCTTGGATTCATCTGTACTGTTTCCTTTTATGTGTTTTTCTTTTGTTTTGTCTTTGTTTTTGTCTGTTTGGGTCATCCTTGTAAATGAGAAGCTGTTCTGAATTGATTTTACCTGGTAAACTAAAGTATAAATACATAAATAAATTTGCAATTTAATGGAAAAAACTGACATTGCACCTTTTTTTTTTTCCACATTTACTAAATATCGGTCAGGTTTTGCACAGATGTCCAATGGAAACCCACTACTGCCATAACTCACATCTAAACATTAACCAATCCACGGCGTCTAAACAGAACCAAGATGAGGTACTGAAGACTCCTTTCCTCTCAGACCACTTGAATTACAACATACTTAAAAAGGTAATTACCTAATTTCCATTCAATGATTGCAAAAATCTGTCACTATTAATCTTTTACTGCCGGCTGAAGTTAAACACTTCATGTGCAAGCCTCCGGAACCAACACCGGCTACGTCCAAGCGAGTACATGTCATGAAAACGCAGCAGAACACGACAGACGGCTCACATAATACAAACTGAACTCCTCCATGGTGGTGGAGTTCTGCTCTTACCTTTCTGTAGACAATCATGTTGGGGGAGTCGTCGTCTGGATCCACGCTGCTCATTGACCTCATCGACAGCAGGGGTCGGGTCGGGGTCGCCTGGATGCCCTCCTTCGGTTCTTCAGACCCTTCATCGGACTCTGTCGTCCCTGGAGAAGGCGGTGGCTGCTGCTGCTCCTCCTCCTCCTCCACCTTCTGCTGCTGCTGAGGCGCCTCAGCCATCACTACAGCCTCCCCTTCAATCTCTTCCTCTGGACTTATCCTCTTCTTTATCTCTTCTTCTTTATGTCCTGGTGTGCACTTTCTTCGGCGTCTCTAAGCTGCTGTAAGGAGAAACAGAGATGAATTAGACGGTACAAGTCACCGCTGGGCCCCGTTCCCCCGTCGCTCTGTCTTTTTTTTTTCCCTCGTCCCGTGTCAGCAGGAACACGATGGATGCAATGAAGGAGTCATAAATTCTCACAGTTTTCTCTGTTATCTGCAATTCCTCCTCATCTGCCGTCATATGAGACTGGAGTTCCAAAAGAACAGAGGACACTGTGCTTAAGATTTTCCCATTTGGTCCCTGCAGATTTTCTATCCTGCAGCCCACATACGACATATTGAAAGACTATTAAAAGTCTGTTTGCCAGTGTAGATACTCATGATTTAGCTTGTAAGGAGAAAAAATAGACGAGATTCAGGATCTAACAAATGAGTGTTATGATAAAGCAGTTTGTTTGTTAATACTCTAGCAGCAAAACTGTTGAATTTATACCAAATCATCATTGGGTTTGTAGATCACCAGTGACCCTGAATAGATCTGATTTACTTATAATGGGCAACATTTCATAAGTCTGTAGCAACAAAACTAGTGGTTGCATTTAAACCAAATTGGGTTTATAGATTACCAGTGAAGTTGAATAGAGGTCATTACATTTTGGGAAAAATAGGTCAAAGTTGACATTTTTAACCCCTCGGAACTTCAAATGTCTGTAGCAGCAAAACTATTGGATGAATTCATACCAAATTAGGTTTATAGGTTGCTAGTGATGCCAAATAAATGTGGTTATATTTTGGGGAAAATAGCTGAAAGTTCACATTTTTCATGAATTTAAAAAAAAAAATAAAAATTCTCCTTTTTACTTGTAATGAGCAGAGTTTCAAATGTGTATGAAAAACATAAATTTGTTTCTGTTTATATCAAACTTGGCACATACGTAGAGGCAAGTGATATGCTGACATCACTACACATACAGACGACATCAGTTGGATCAATACCAAAATAAACTACAATACGTGAAAGGGGCGGGGTTTGTTGTCCCTGGCACTACTTGTTTATCTCTATGTTTAGCTCAAACACAGATTAATGTTTTCATTGTTTACCTAAATTACAGCTGATTCCCTCAATGTTAAAAAAAAAAAACTACTTTACTTTCATAATTTAACACCAAGAATTAATTCAACAATAAAATAAGTAAATAAATAAATAAAATAAAGCTTCCAATTCACTTAAGAGCAACAGCGCCACAAACACCGTTCGACAATACAGGGACACATGACGCCTGTCCACATGCCGCATCCCATAACTCAGGACTATCTACCGTCTATGACAGCTGTCAAAATATGTCAATGTCTTGTGTCAACTCATCTGTTTAACGGACAGATGAGCTGAAGTACGAGTTCAAGCTACAGAGATGGAAACTGGAAAGGGCCGGTAAAATAAGTTGCAAAAAAAGACCTTAATACGCAGTTACAAAAGGTGAGAAAAAAAAAAACATACAAGTAAACATTGAAGAAAAAATGAATTTTGAAAAATAATGAAACAATAAGCACTATAAACACCATTAATGTTTTATTGCCACACCCCATGACAACACTTTGAAATATTACTGGATCAAAACAGCTGATGAACAAAACAGAAAGAAGATGAAAAACTGAGAAATAATCTGTCCAAAACAAGCTCGCACCTTAACTTTAACCAAAATAACTTTTGTGCTACTTGTCATTTCAGGCCTACATCATACGGTTATAATCCAGTCATATTTGTTTGTAAATATCTGCAGCATCTACATTTAACATTAACATTTTGAGTTTATTTTACAACTGGCATCAACCGTGAGTTTATGTAAAAACTAATAAAATGTCACTGAACTGAAGCTTACAATCGGAACTTAAGCGTCTTAGAAGTAAAAATAATTATACTAGCAAAAATAATAAAGAAAAGTAAAATAAACACCTCTATGAAATTCATTACATTTAAAGATGATCAAAAAATATGGGTGAAAAAAAACCTTTTTGCCTCTTTAAAATAAAGGACTTACTTTTAACTGTGTATGTTTGACAAAATAATAATAATAAAAAAAGAAAAAACATAAATACACACATAAGTGCTGGATTTGTCTCTGGATGTTGCGTCAGAACTCAAGCCTCTTTAAAAGTACAAATAATAATAGCAAAAATAATAAATAAAAGTAAAATAAACACCTATGAAATTCATTACATTTAAAGATGATCAAAAATATGGGGGATATTCTTTTTTTTTTTTTTTTTTGCCCCATTAAAATAAAAGGACGTACTTTTAACTGTGTATATTTGACAAAAACAAACCCCATAAATACATAAATACATACATAAGAGCTGGATTTGTCTCCGGATGCTGCGTCGACGTATTCCAGTGAATATTCTGCTAAAACACACTAGTAAATACAGGATGTGTGCTCTTTTTTGGACAAAAAACAGTATAAGCATGTCCTCTACAGCTGCTCACTCCTGATTTGGTTCTAATCACTTCAATTGGACCCCACCTGTGTCTTGTTTTGCAAGTGCTCATGGTTATTGAAGTTCATCAGTGTAGTTCTCCAGCTACAAATACAAGAATCTGCACCAATCAGGGAAAAAAACACATGAAACAATGTACAAATTCATAAAATCACCTGTATATATCCTTTATATGTTATATATAAGTGTTCTATCTGTAATACAGAGTTGTCTTTTGTGTATTATAGTAATTCTTTGTAGTCAGTATATAAAATGATTAGACCGCCCTTGTTTTTTTCAATGTCTTGTTCATTTTAATACCTAAAGGTACATTTGTTTGGACAAATATAATGAAAACAGCAAAAATACTTCATAATAGTTTAATTTCAGAGCTGATATCTATCCATTTTCCATGTTTTCTTGATAAAAAAAACTACATTACTTCAGTTTTTACATCAGTATCTATGTCATTGCTCTTTAGACATTCCATGTTTTCTTCTCTGTCTGTTTTAGTCACATGATACACACAGGAGTTAGTACTGGATTGTGTAACCGTTCTTTTTGATGACTTTTGAAAGTCTAATAATGTTTTTCTGTGACTGTATTTCCAGTATAATTATAAATGAAATTTGCGGAAATGACCAAAAATAGTCATTTATCTGATAAAGGGTTAAATAAGAACCCTGGTAAAGTTTTCTTGTAACTACATCAGATATACCAAACATTTTAATTATGATACAGTGAGATTATTGAACTTTAAGGTTATATACCATGACATAATCAATACTTGTACATAGCTGCAAACTGTGCTCCACTTTTCTGTACAAACTTCTAATGATGTGGTTTATCAGTGCTTTTTTGTGTATATGTGTGTGTGTGTGTTTACTATTGGCACTTATTGGGTTGTGAAAGATCACGGCAAGGAGTGACATATAATTGTGACATATAATATTTTTGCGTAGGATGGCGTTTTAATGAGATTTCTTGGTGTTGTTTAATAAATCTGTGGTTTTTCCCTCTAGACCCTTTCTAATGCAGGACGCACAGCATAAAAAGCAATGAAAAAATAGATAGAATCCATACAGCAGCTGGTCATTTTAATAGAAAGAACAGTCGTAGAGGCAGATAATTGCTAAACATGTCATTCCAACCCCTTGGGCTTTAAAATGCAGCTGTAACAACCTCCACTCTTCTCCAACACATGTTCTCCAACCAAAATATTGGAGAAAATGGAGCTGGGATTTACCCAACCACAGGTCAACTACTGTTGATAGATGCTAAAAATACCAGTTCAGCTACTCAGTGTTCCAGTTCATCCACCAGGTGCTGAACGGGGGGTGAGTTCAGGCCAGGTCGGTCAAGTTTTTCCACATCAGATTCACATTGGTTCAAGATTTTGTGGTGCGATGTTGCTTTCCTAAAAATATTTGTGGCAGGAGCTTTAGGAGCCTGTGTTCAGATCCTGAAGTTAAAACTCTCCATTCCAACTCAAATATACATTCAAACTCAGTACATTTTAGATCTCTTTAGGTCTTTGAAGTTTCACACAAATATACATATGTGATATCATATCACGTAAATGCAGTAGAATATAAATACATTAAACTCTATCTGGTATTACATTAGAGAGATCGGCTTACAGTAAAATACTTAAATTAATTCCTGTGTGGGTGTTTGAGTATAGTTTGGAGTAAAAGTACTTCATTAAATCTCAGGAAAAGCCTTCTATCTGTGACAAAACATTTAAAATAAGATGATTTTAAAGTGACAGGAGTCAAAATAAGAGTAAAAATCATGAGGATGATGATGAAAATAAACACTATCCCTTTGTAGTTTTCTCCTCTGAGTCAAAAAAAAAAAAATTAGACCAGTAAAATTCATGAAGAACAATGGTTATATAATCCAGTCCTAACTCCTGTGTGTGTCATGTGACTAAAACAGACAGAGAAGAAAACATGGAATGTCTAAAAGCACTGTTTTTGTCAGTACAATGACATAGATACTGATGTAAGAACTGAAGTGATTTAAGTTTTTATCAAGAAAACATGGAAAAAGGATAGATATCGGCTCTGAAATTAAACTATTATGAGCTATTTATGCTGTTTTCATTATATTTATCCAAACAAATGAACAAGAAACTGAAGAAAACAAGAGTACAGAGAACAGTATAAAGACAACCACAAGAGACTAGGGATGTAACAGTACAGGTTTATCCACGGTTCTGTAAATATTGCGGTTCTTGAGTCACGGTTCGTCTGTTTCTAACATTGTCATGTGTCACTGCCGTCATCCTTCCATCGTCCTGTACATTGGAATGAGCGTGTCTCAGTCAAACCACCAGAGGGCGCTAGTCTTAATTACAATACTGACTGAATACCATGAAGAAGAGGAAAGTCTTATAAGAAGAAGAAAAGGAAGAAGAAGAAAGTCAATAATAACAAACACCAGAGGAGGTTTTACTAATGTGGATACCAAAGTTAAGACTGAGTAGGGTAAGTAGAGTAGAGTAGAGTAGAGTATTTTATTCATCCTGTGGGGAAATTAAGGTGTCTGACAGCTTACATAAATACACACATACACAAGAAAAACACAACAA
>JAPSES010081384.1:0-25991 GCA_029822895.1 Maxillicosta whitleyi | reverse complement strand
ACTTGTTTATTCGAATAAACAAGTAAAGCATCAAGAAGTTCTGAGTGTGCTTCGACAATTTTTTTCTTTTACAAGTTGAGCATTACTGCCGTAAGCACCTCGCACGGTGTGCGTTCTCCACAACAGAAAGAAGATACCATGACGATGGTTGCCATGACAACGGTTACCATGACAATGTTTGCTATGAGTACGGTTGCCATGACTACGGTTGCCATGGCGACAGTTATCATGACTACTGTTACCAGGACAACAGTCTTTTATTTATTTATTTTTTACCAGTGTTTTGTATTATACAGATTGAATCAGTATTCATATTGGTATCATTTTACATTTTTAATGAGGTCTTTATTTATTTTTGAAAAACTTTACTGTGTTGCGTTAAATAAACTACTGTTAAGCCAAAAGCATACATTCTACCTGAAAAATTCTGGCATGCAGGCCAGGGGAGTGTCATGTGAACATATTAATATGAATGTGGAATAAAAGTCAGAACTGAAATGCAGTGATTGTACAAATTGACATTAGTGAAACATGGTAGTGAGATAAATTTAACATTGAAGTGATGAAGTGAATAGAAGCAAAATCATGTCAACCTAAGAAATGTGATAGTTATTAAGGGATTTTCTGAAATGAAGTCCAAGCCTCTGCTGAGACGTGTGTCTGTGTGATAAAGCAGCAAAAACATAAACTGGGATTACTCCATAACTGTACATTGCATCTGAAATTTTTTTTGCATGACACAATTCCGGACAGTCTTGTGAACGTATCAATATGTCGGGCAAATTTAAAAAATTAATTTTCAATTTCAGATTTCGCAACTTTCAGGGCTTGTAACGAAAAAACTAAGAAATAAGAAAGTTGCAAGTAACTTTTTTTGATCAGCTGTTTCTGTTCTGTAGGTGTTTCTGTATTTCTGTATGTTAAAGGTGATCATTTTAGAAGTTTTGCAATCAAAGGCAAATTGTGAACTTTTTGTTGGACTTAGGTCATGGGTATCAGTGTACGATTTATCGGGCTTGATGAGACGAAAATTTTGGCTTTAGCGTCATGTTTCTGCGACATTCCTACTGACTGCTTTGTGTGTCTAGGGATTGCTAGAGAGTCATTTTGGCACCTAATGGATTAATTTTCACATTTTATCAACTTTTTCATCAGACCTGACTTGCGTACCAAATTTGGTGAGTTTTTGAGCATGTTTCAGGGGGTCAAATTCCGGTTTAAAGTGTCATGTGGGCTCTGTCCCTAATAACAGGAGTACTGAAGTGCTAATATTTGCCAGATTTTGTGATAAATGACTTAAGGTTGTTGTAGTCCGCTGCATGTGTCCTTGTGTACTAATGTCTGTACAGTACACTAGAGATCATTGACGAAAGACTGATTTGAATGTCAAATTGTTGTCAGTACAAAGGTCTTGGTGACATTTCCATCTGGGAGCAGTGACCTCTCGGACATCCTTCAGTCTGCTGCCTCTGTTTTCATCTCCCAGAGGCCCACTGTTGGCGAATGTTACTGACGACATGCAAAGAGATGGAAACACTGAATTACAATGACTCATACTGCAGTGAAATTGATTTCTTGTGTATTTTTTTCTTACTTTTTAAAAAACAAAATCCTTCACATAAGTAAAATTTCGGAAGACGTAATTTCACATATGGACTGCATTATTAATGATTCTGTTGTTATGGCTGTGTCAGTTTGGAGAATGAGCTTTGTATCTACAAAAGCAGCAGGTGGTCATGGAGTCCACCATGACAAACCATTATCGAGCTACAGTAGCTCAGGCCAGACTTCCTCTTTTTTGTCCATTTTATAGCAGCTGGTATCAGTAATCAGGTGCAGTAAGGTCATTAATAGTCCTTTTAACTAAAGCACAGAAGGAGCAAAGGAAATATTGTCCTATAATATGGGTGATATTTTGTCGAAATTAATGCAAGCACATCATCATTGGACCTGAAATTGAGTTTTGTAGAACAATGACATCAGACTTCTCAAGCAGACACCTTAAGGTGACTTATACATTCTCAGTAAAGAGAACCTGGCGTGGCATGAAAAATGTTTAATTTTATAGGTGAAAAAGGAAGAAGGAAAGGGCTCTTTTACAATCTAGTGAAGTGAACTCTTGCTCTTTCATTCTCAAGAGTGACCAACACTTCTGTCTGAATTACCCTGTTCAGACTCCACTTAATTATTTATCACATTTCTTACGAAAGGCCTACAAACAGTTATTCACAGGAGTGTAAGAAATGTTTTTTAAATGCTACAAAGCTGGTTAAAAATGTATAACTCAGAAAGAAAGAAAAATACAACACCAGAAGCTGACTAATATGTAGGTATTGAGGAATGCAGTATCAGAGTGGCATGGACATCCAAAACATCAGTGATTTTCTATTTAGGCTGTTCGACCTACACAATCAGCATTGAAATAAACAGATACTGACCTGACAATTCATTATGATATATCCTAAGTACCCTAACTAATAACTGTTACTCCATCCATCCATTTTCCACCGCTTATCTGGTGCCTAAGCAGGGAGTCCCAGACTTCCCTCTCCCTGGCCACTTTGTCCAGCTCATCCGGTGGGATCCCAAGGCGTTCCCAGGCCAGCCCAAAGACATAGTCTCTCCGGCGTGTCCTGGGTCTTCCCTGGGGCCTCCTGCTGGTGGGACGTGCCCGGAACACCTCACCAGGGAATATAAAAAATATATAATATAAAAAATGTTGAAAAATGTAACAAAAGTAATATATTCTTGTTATGTCTTGCAAATTCTTGAGGTCAAACTTTGTGTATTTCTTAAAATTAGTTGTAATATATAAGTGGGGTAGCTCAAGATGAATGTTCTTGGAGCAAGTCAAATAATCTTAACAAAATTAAGTCTCAATACGTAACTTAGATCTAAAAAGTCAGATATTCCTTTTTGCAGTGTAGAATGTAAAATGACCTTTTTATTGTTAAGTAAAATATTTGTATATGTGAGTAGACATATTTATCTTCAAAAAACTGCTACAGCTTTGCTATAGCATTATTTATTTCCAGAAACGAAATAAATAAAGACACATCGAACTACACTATGCTCATGAGTCAGTGAAAATGAGATAAAGATAAAGGTTGAATGCGGACACCGAACTTCAGAATCAGTTTAAATGAAACGTTTTACTCAGTGTGTTGCACATCGATGCACAGTCCCTAGAGGTCTAATGCATTTGAATATTTTAAAATCCAATTCAAGCATTTTCTTTTTGAATTAAAGATTAAATAATTGAAGTGACGCTTTCAATAATTCAGAGGCTGTGTGGGGAGCTGAGGTCAGCAGAATAAGACCACAGATCTGTAATAAGAACAGCGGTAGTGCAAATTTCATACAATCTCTTCAAACACAATGGAGAACACTGAACAAGTATCATTTAGTGATGGAAAAGAGGCGAGAAAAAAACCGATGTGCTATAAAGTTTCTTCTCACTAGTGGTATTTTTGAGCTTCTTGCAGAAATTTAGTGCGGTGGAAGCAATCAAATGTTCATTCATTAAGAAATTACATCCGTTCTTACTATAATTTGTTCTGATTATGAGCCTGTTTTTCATCTATTTTTATGTATTATCATGAAATGTTAGCACACACGTGATCATTGGTGCACTGTTATAATTCCATCCGATTGCCATGTTTAAATACGTATTGATAATTTGTTCTCACGGTATGTGTCTAATCAATCATGAAGAGCACAGCTTGTGTTTCCTCATTAATAGTCAGCATGTGAGAAATGAAGTGGCTCAGTGACATCAGAGAGGGATTTACCTCGTACAGATCAAAGCCATCCTTCATATTAGTGTCCTTCACCGCCTCCTCTGCATCCCAACTCCCACATCCACCCACACGAGTCGGCCATTTGGGGGTGGGGGGGATTTTGAGAGACTATGTGCTCCAGATTAATGAGAATAAGGAATCACTGTATATGCACTTTATATGAAATATATACAGACTCTATTATTGTTATTGTTATTAAGCACAATATCTTGGATTCACACTTCACAACCCTTTTCTTTTATTTATTGTGATTTTTCTGTGTTTTTTTTTTTTTTTTTTATACACACAGAGGTTATAGAATCCTCCTGAGCGGTAATCAAGTAGTACAGCATTCAATACCAATCAGTCCAGATAAGTGCTTATTATTGTAACCATGACAACTAGTGGGTCTAAGCATCATTCCAACCCATAGATGGAGGAGAATCCTTACAAATACACATTCTGATTTCAACTATCAAATGTGAATGTGTGCCATATGGTGCTAAAATTCCTTGAGCAAAATATATTCATTTCATATCTGACAAAGACAAAAACGTGGGAAAGGGAATTTGATCCATCATTTTTATACATTTTATTTAGTTTTATAAGCATATAATACTATGGAGCCTGGGAAGGCACATGAAAAAAATGTAAATTATTGCGTTATAACACAATAATTAAATTTTTTCATGTGCCTTCCCAGGCTCCGTAGCCCACTACCGTGTAGCTGGATAAATATGAATTTCATTCAGAAACCGTTGGAATTTTTCTGATCAGACAAATAATGAAAGAGTTACAGTCATACTAAAGAGGACAGGGGGCGTGTCAGACCTGACAAGGTTGGACCCAAACTGAACCCCAATGTATTATGTCCAGACCTTAACGCATATATGATTGCGTTATAACGCAAAACTATTGTGTTATAACACAATAGTTTTTGTGTTATAATGTAATAGTTTTTGCATTATAACTCAATAATTTTGCGTTATAACTCAATATTTTTTAAATTTTCTTTTCATGTCCCTTCCCAGGCTTTGTACAATACAGTTTCAATTAGTTATAATTTTTACTTTGAATTATATTTTATTTATTTCAGTTAACAAAAATGATTTTTCAATGCTAGTTTTAGTCATTTTGTTAGTTTTTGTTCAAGATAATAACCTTACTGTTGACTCACTGGTATTTATTGTGTTCAGCTGCGTAGCTCCAGTAAAAACAGAAAAGGTGGAGCCTTCGCCGTCCCTGAATCCCTTATATTTAGATGCTGCCTGCTCTCTCCTGTTATGCCATTAGTAGTCTGTTATAGGCAGTGGTCCAGAGTTGACCTTTAGATTAGATTCTGTTCCTTATTGTTTCAGAGCCTGTGTGTGATATTAGCTTCCTTTTCTTGAGGGAAGGAGTCAGATGTGATGTTGAGGGAGGCCTTCAGGTTGTAAAAGCTGAAGAGGGTTGTACATGAGTGATGATTTTCATTCACTTTTAACTAAGCTTATTGATTTTGCTGTTTAGTGACAATATAACAATATAAATTGATTTTATGTTACCTGCTCTGTTGTCTTTTAGTATTGACTTATTAACGATGTATTGATATAGTTGTGGTGTGCTAGGACCAAATGAATGGAAAAGTTGTTTAATAGCAGTTGAGATACAGTACATTGCATTTTATAATTCTGGTATTACTTTCTCAGCTTTAATATGACTACGCTGCTGCTATAGATTTCCTCTGCCCTCTTCCCGAGTAAGATGCTATTTTCAATATAATTACAGATTATGCAATCAATTATTCATCGATATGAATGGGAGAAGTCATTTTTCACCTTAAATTATTAATATGTAGCTCTAGAAACTTTTTGAAAGAGCAGTATAGATTAAGAAAAAAGATGTATTTATTTAACATTGATTTAACTAGGAATCACTTGAGATTACAAATCCCCTTTAGAATTGAATCCACGCTAAGACAGCAGCAGTTAATGATGGTTGAGATACATAAAAACTCATATACATTACATGACAATGAAAAGAAGCTACAAATTAATCATTAATTCTGAATTTTTTATAACCATAAGTTGGTGAAAAGTTACTAATGAATCAGGAAAACATCTACAGCTGCAGAAAAAAATATTAGACCATCAAAAAGTCATGAAAAACAATGGTTATGCAATCAAGAACTAACAGCTGTGTGTATCATGTGACTAAAACAGACAAAAGAAAACATGGAATGTCTAAAAGCACTGTTTTTGTCAGTACAATGACATAGATATTGATGTAAGAACTGAAATAATTTTGGTTTTTATGAAGAAAAATTTATAGATATCAGCTCTGAGCTATGTTAAGCTATGTTTTATTGTTATCATTATACTATACTATACTACATTATACTATATACTATACCAAACAAATGTACTTTTAGTTGAACCAGGCATTAAAATGAACAAGAAATAGAAGAAAAATACCTGTTTAGAAAAATATCTGCATTAGTGTGGAAAAGGCATGTTTCATTCACTTAATAGAGGAATAAACACATATAAGTTCCTTTTCCCCCCCAAATCTGGTTGAATTCTAATTACACGCATTGAGAACAAACGTAGGAGTGAAGACTACAGCTGTCTGTGCTACCGTGGCTCGTTTCATCTCCTTACTTTATAGCTCACCAGCACGTATCTTTGTGCCTCTGCAGGTGTGTTGTGTCAGACATTAAAATGTGACCTTAGCTTACCTGGGTGACTGTAACCTTCACTATTTAGTGGGGTTGTCTCTGTCATGACACCCACATCTAGTTACTCAGACCGTGCAAACCCTCCAGGCCTCCATCAGGAGCTGCTCATTCAGGGAACCATCCTGCTCCTGCTGCTTAGATCATTTATGGTGATAAGTGACACAGACTCCATTGTATCAGTCTCTTTTGTCTGTGTGTGTCACACACATTGGTGTCTGTCTCCTACACTGTGCCAAACCAAAAACCGGGAAAAACACCCGCCACAGGTGGTTCTGACAGCTCCATAAAGCCAGAGCCTCCTCCCCCTAGAGACACAACAGTATGACCCTGCGTCCTGTCAGACTAAGCCACACATAAGCATCACGTGACATAACAATGAGAGGACAAAGTAGAAAATACAACAAACAGTGATGAGTGTTCATGCTTCATGCATATGTTTTCCTAACTGTTTAATCCTCTGGAGGGTGGGAGGTGGGACTCACCACCCAATGCACCGCTGAACAACATAGGATGTGGCCATCAGATGGTATAATTCCATGTTATAACCATATTATTTTAATAAAACAACAATTTTTGCACACTTATTTATGTATATTAATTACTCCGCCCTCTGAAGGGAAAGCAAGGGGTATTGTTTTTGATTCGGTTTGTTTGGTAAAACAGTCAGAAAAAGTAGGTCAAAGTTAATTTTTTTTAATGAATTTAAAAAGATTTTGCATTTACTTATAATGGACAGAATTGAAAATGTCTGTAGCAGCAAAACTATTGGTTCAATTCTTATCAAATTGGGTTCATAGATTCTTTGGACAACAGGTACCAGGAGAATATACAAACTCTACATAGAAAGGATTCAAGTGTTAGAACCTAAGACTTTAAATACAATGATGAACCTGTGCCCTTTGTCACTTCAAAAATAAAAATGTAGAACAAGTCATTTTTATATAGTGTAAATATGCAAATGTGGCCTGTATGCTAAGTGTTTATTTTTCAGTTTTGGATCATTTATATCTGGCTTAAAAAGCAAAATCTATACAATTAAGTTAATAAATCACTTGTTTGTGCTCCTGAGGGCTGCATCTGAAATGCACCGTGGAGCTTATCATTTATCCGCTCCTGTCTTCTTAGAGCTGAATTATAACAGCTGCACAGTAAAAAGGCGTTGCTGAGTGTAAATTAAAGTTAAACTAGAGATAAAAGTGAGATTTTCCTCATGGGAAATTACAGTATGCATTGTTTTTTTACTCATTAATTGGAGATACCTATAAGAAATCCTGGATCCAACAACTTAAATGTAATAAGAAACATGCTGTACACACTGACCTTCATACAGACTATAATTATATTTGTCAGATGAACTTCACATCAACAGTTAATTTACATCTGACTATTAGTCCATGGTCACTATGCTGCTGATTAGGAAAAAAATATCACAGTCATATGTCTTGATATAATTACACCAGCAAATGCCACGTCCTACATCAGGTAGAGTCGATCAATAAATTGATCCTCTGTGATTCACTTTCCCTCCTTCTTGCCACAAATGTCAAGCTGGTGCATGAGATTAACAGTTGAGGAAAATGTTTGCCTCTAATGCAGTCAGAAAACCAGCGTCATCCCTCTGCACTGACGGATCCTGTTAGTTAACAAATGAATGGAAAACTGTATCGCACACAGCATTTATTCATCAATTTTGATGCTCACAAGGATGTGTTGTGTTTCGGAGTAATATTGGTTTGGAATACAGAACGACTACTTGGTGGCTTAATGTCAGTCTAGATCATTTGTGTCATTGTGAGCCAAAAAAAAACAAAAAAAAAAAACAGATATCGGCACCAAAGGAGTACAAAGTGTGTAGCTCAGTCTTAAGTCATTCTTAATGCCTCTTCTCCCCAGAGATAGTCCGAGCCGCTCAATATTCCAAATATGAATCCTATTATTGGCTAGCTGTGATGGATCTGGATTAGCTGCATACATTACAACAGGTCCACCTCTGGGGAGTCGGCCCAGTAAAAAAAGCAAAGAGCGTATGAGGAAAGGGTGAAACAAACCAAACCGTTGGTGAATGGTGTCTAATTAAATGGGAAGTCCTGCTCAGAATACACTCGTTTCATCTGAAGTTTATTGTTTCAGTCTATGTTCAAAGGTCACTTCGACTAACTGAGTGAAATGACCGGGAAGGCCGTGATGAGAGATAATCCAACCCGCTAAATGCTAAAGAGAGGAGCTTCAGTGTTTCCTTTAATATCTTTATCAGCAGAAGATAAACTGCAGCAAATTATCATCAAAACAGACAATGAACACTGACAGAAACAACAACATTTTCAGTCTTAATCCCATCATTTACCATTTCTGTCTTATATGTTTCACTTAGTTAAACCCAGAGGTCACCCATCAATACAATGCTTTTTTTTTTTTTTTTGTTAGCATGAAATATCACATTGTAATATCAGGTTTCTAGACACAAAGCACTCAATGTTCAGTTCCCATTAGTTATTTCCTCCTGTTGATCACTTCTCATATTGTATTCACCAATGAAAAACAAATTAAGACACCTTATCTTGCAATTATAAGATTGTAATCTCCCGATTAGAAATAAAATAATTGCACTAAATTATTATAAAATGCACTGTGTCTTATTTGTCCGGCGAAATCTGATTCAAAGGGTCTTATTAAAGTAGCCGCACTTATTTTACACAGTACACATAACAAAAAAATATTATAAAGTAAGAGTGATAAATTATTATGTGTGTCTGCTTGTGTGGACCAATAGTGACAAAGTCAATGTGCTACATTTTGGAAACAAAAAGAGTTTGAAGAAGCTGAATTATGAGTATAAAAGTTAAAGAATGTTCAGGCCAAAATATGAAGCTGAACTCCCAAATGGATGGGAAAAGACAAATATTGTTTTGATCCTGTTTTAATCATGTTGCCATTTACACAAAAATGTTTATTTAAAATATAAATCTGATAGCCATAAAAGTCAATTTGTGGTCAAATATGGTAAAATAACTTCTGGTTTAGTGTGAAATGGACTCAATGGACTGTATGTCTGATCACATGATACACATCAAAACGTTACCTAAGCATATTTCACTTCTGTTTTAAAGAGGTATGAAAAGAAGTGAAAATCACAGAAGTGTGCTCTAAACAGACCATAGAGACAATTACCAAGATGTGACTTGTGCAACTTTCAAGTGTTTCATCATTTTATTATCACAAATCACTTTTCCATTGACACTCAGATTGCACGAAGTTCAGCATGAACATTTACCAGATGGAAAAATGTCAATTTCACCAAAACTCATTTTTTAATGAAAAGGTTTTGTGCTGGCAAGAAAAAAATTACATTGAGAAATTGATATATCCCACAAAACTGTAATGGAAAGACCTTTTTCCACAACTAGAAACCCAGATCTTACAACAAGGGAAGAACAAGAGTTGTAAAACAAACTGTTATGGTATGTGTGGACACACCAGGAAAACATACTTTTTAATTTGGTACAGGATAGAGAGGTAGTATGTAATAATAGTGAATGAATCAACATGATATTTGTGTTTGTCACCATTTTTATGGAATAACTTCATGTCATCTTGCAATAATAAGTAAACAAATCATCACATTTGTGATTTAATGGAAAAACTAAGATTATGCCCTATTGTTTTTTGACATTTAGTAAATATTGGCAATATTGGTTTGCACAGATGTTCAGTGGAAAAGCCACTACAGTCTGATACTTAAACAGTTTTACAACAAACTGCCTCTGGACTTGTGAAATTGTCTTTAAACATCATGATTCACATAGGATCAAAACATTACTTATTCACCATCAACTGTGATGCATGTGTTGTTCTTGTTATCTTTTTCTGAAAAGATATCTTTTATATAAGTCTAATCTTTTTTTTTCCATTTACTTATAATATCTGAAATTTCAAACATCTATAAAAGCATCAAGTTTGTTTCCATGTACTTCAAACTTGTCACATACACAGTATATAGAGGCAAACGATATGTTGACATCAGCACACACACAGACATGATGACATCAGCAAGATCCATGCCAAAATAAGCTATAATATGTGTGAGGGGAGGGGTTTGTTGTGTCTGGAACCACTTGTGTTCTATTTGTGCTACATTTGGACCCCACAATATCTGCTTATGTTTTTATTTAGTTTTAGCTTGTTCACTCTGATTCCTGTCATTCCTTTGCCTGCAGCATCCCCCACCCTGTTTCTATTCTTCATCTCCTACCTGCCTAAAGTCCTCCAGTCCCACCTCCCCCACCCTCTCTGGATCCCCACTAGCCCATTCAGTTCAGTTTGATCAGAGCTGCCTGCAGCCTGACTATCCCTCAGTCTCTTCATCCATAAACTCAGCTCAGTTCAGTGAATAGAAAACCCTTTGTTGTAACCCCCAGTCTCCAGGCTTCTGTATTTTGCCCTTGGCTCACTGACCAGCTATAATATTTTCTGAAACTATCCTGCAGAAGTCATAAAAACTGGATACTTTAAGATGAGCCTTCCTTATCTGGAATGTATTGAAAATATTATCAGTGTGTGCCTCTTCAAAGCAGACTGCCAGCTGACAGAGAAATAAATGTTAGTGTCAAGGCTTTTGCACAAAACACAACCCACTCTTTTTAGTAATTGAGCTCTCAGCCACTTACCTGCTATCGATGTGATCCATTATGAAATATTCACAATGTTACAGTGACTCTGGAGAGCATCTCTGACTGATTTCTGAAAAGTCTTTGATTCATACGTTGTGGGAGAGGTGTTGATGCAGATGAATGGAACTCAGATGAGTAGGCCGGACAGACGGGGAAGTGAATGACTACCGCTGATATTATTTTCCATGTTTGTGTGACTGAGTTGAGGATGAACAGATCAGTCATATTTCTAGGTGAAAGGAGCTGAACAAGCTCAAGAGACACTGCAATGGAAAAGTGATGTTGTCTGGTTGTTGCACCACTCAATCATAAGCAAAAAAAAAATGTTGTTGTTGCTTGTTTCTGGAAAATTCAGATACAGTAGGTGTTGTATCTACCTGATTAGTCACTCAAGGATCAGGTTTTTTTCTGCATTTCCTCAAGACAGGAGGTGGTTGGACTGGATGGCACATAAAATCACAGGCTTTGCTTAAGAGAGTTCCGTTTGCACCTTTATAATTAGCCAATAAAAGTAATTTGGTTTACTAGGAGAAGATTATGGTTTGGTAAAATATTGCTGTTGGTTTTTTTTTTGTTTGTTTGTTTGTTTTCTTCAGGTATTTTCCATACTACATCTTCATTGATTAGCATTGCTTCATCTTTTCAACTTCACATGTTAAATATGTGATTGACAGCTGTATTTACCAATCATCTTTCCATTTCACTACACTAATGCAAGTGTTTTGAACTGAAAGCTGAGATTTTTTTTTTTGCCTATGTTTGTGTCCCTTGTCCACTTGTAAATAACATTTTAGATCTCTAAAAATTGAAGATCTTTAAAAATTTTGGTTTGTGTCTTTTCATGTGGACAGGGAAAACAAACAAAAAAAATGAGGTGGCATTCATAATTCTGTGCATTCTCTATGACCCACAGTAGACCAAGGTCAGCACAGATGCCTTTGAGAGATGAACTGAACTGTCATTATGGACAAATCCCATATACTTTAACAACCTGACTAATGTAAGATAACTCAAAGGAGTGATATGTAGCTTTTATAAAAGGAATTATACATTTTAAAACATTTCCCTGTTATCTAAATAAAATGCAAATGCTCTGCTTGGGTCTGAATTCTTCATTGATCCAACTCCGTGGCTTTTACTGGTGAATCAATGTTGTAGAAGATGACAGTGTTTCCAGGTTCATTACGGAGCCTCTGAACATCCAAATGGTTCATATCTCATGACTTAAAAAAAGATGACAAACTGTATTTTGCAACAATTTACATGTATTGATAGGATTAATGGATCAACAGTTATTAAACATTTCAGATCAGTAGATGGTTTTGGTAGCCAGTCGCTCTTTGGATCTTTATAGGTTAATCAGATTTTTGCGTCTTTGTCTGTATTGAATAAAGCCATTGGATCTTTTCTAAACCCTATATGATGATCTATGAACATAATTTCCATTACACAAAACACCATGAGCCAATAATAATAATGTGGATGTCCATAGTTAAGACCTGATATGAAACTTGAAACATACAAACAACTCAACTGACAATCTTCAAACCACTGCATCTGCATTTAGTCCATTTATTACCACCTTCCACTTCCTGTTTTGTTCTTGTTCTATTGATTCTGATTGTGCAATAGGTGGTTCTGTGTGGGTGGTGCATAGTTAACAACAAACTGTAAACATAGTGAGGTATGTGTTGACTTTTTTGTACAGACACAGTCATGACAACCTGCCAAAATTCTGGTGAGGAAACTGTCCTGTTTTCGGTTGTGACGTTATTAGTCATGCTGCTCTGTGAAAACTTGCCAAGTTTAGAGGAAGTGAAACGCCAGGCTGTGATGCTAACTTCACCGTTACACCAACAGAGGATCTCCAGAGGTGAAACAAAGAACCAGAACACCCGTGTTCGTAGCAGTAACTGCATCCTCTGTTGTTTAGTTTTCACTTGCAGCAGGTGTCACATGAAACTAAATGGAGACGTTCAACCCTTCAGTCTGAACGTCACATCACTCTTGAACTCTCACCAGATTATACAATATTTTTGATGTTGCAATGGCTCTTTCTCCATGTACAGAAACACAACCTAGTGTTGTCTCATCTCAGCACTGGAACGGTTAGAAGACACCTGCGTCCAAACCCACAAGATGTGCCCACGCACTACAGTTCTGGTAAATGGAAAAAAACATAGTCAATTAGGAGATTTGTGCACAACTTTGTGAACTTTTGTCCTAGAATGATAAGTTTTTCTGCAGTGAATACACTTAAAAAATGTGTACACTGCAAAAAATGAAACCAAGGTGAATTAATAACATGATTATATTTAATTGAATTGAACCTGCGTTATCCTCACTAGGGTCACGGGGGTCATTGGAGCCTATCCCAGCTAATTATAGGTGACGGTGTGGTTCACCCTGGACATGTCACCAGTTTAATGCAGGGCTGACATTTACACAGAAACAATCACTCTCACATTAACACCTATGGGCAATTTAGATTAACCTATTGGTGAATGTTTTTGGATGGTGGGAGGAAGCTGAGAATCTATGCACAGGGAGAATATGCAAACTCCACATGAACTGATATTGGAATTGAACCCCAGACCTTTTTGCTGTGAGGCATGAGTGTGATCCAGTGAACCACTGTGTCGTGAACATATTTCTATTCACAATATAATACTCCATAGACTTCAGCATAGAAAGTACAACGTGGAGAATGTATTGGTTTTCAATTGTTTTTAGTATTTCCATTTAAATGTTTACTTGAAGTAAATAAACTTTGACGAAAATGATTAAAAAGTAACGGTTCCTGTCCAGTACCGTTTCAAAGTGAGACAAAGAAAAAAAAAAAAAAGACAAATGATTTATTAAATGGCTTGAAAATGTTTCAAATGCAGTAAAATTCTAAACCAACTGTTACTAATTGACAACATATTTAACCATTTAATCTAATGTTGTTATCAAAATGAATTGGTTTGGATTACATTATGTTTGACTTCTGTTTTTCATAATGTGTGTTCTCTGGTTCACAAATGAAACCATGCAACAGAGAGAGGCTGCTCAGGTTATTTCCAGTTACTTCACCCAGGAACGTACATTCAATCCACCCTGTCTAGATATCAGGCAGACATTAGCATCATGTCAAATATGTAAATAAATTCTTGGCCAAAATTGGGGCATCCTGCTCACACTACAATAGAGGCAGATGAAACTGAAACTAACCACACAACCACTACAAACTACATTTACCCTATATAATTTGTGTCTTTGTGCAAAACAGACCAAACCATGAGAGCTGAAGGTGCAACGGAGAAATCAACCCAACTCCAGAGGACTGTAATTGTTAACAGTAACAATACCAGTGTTTCTTGTTCATTTAATAAGTCAGCAGTGATTGTCAGTATCTGACATTTAGTTTTACAATAAATTGAGCAGCTCCTCAGCGGCAGCAAACAAACCTTGCAGGATTAATAATACTTGTCTTTTGAAAAACAAAAACGCTTCCCAGACAAATCTGATATCAGATAATCAGCATGTGAGGTTTGAAGCCAAGCAGAGTAGCGTTCTGTGTGAGTTTATTACAAAGACAGTAACTGGTCGGTGCTTACGTCAATTCTGTTCAGATTCTCATTAACTCTTACATCAAATGTCCACTTTGTCAGGAGGCAAAAAACAAATAAGGACTGATAACTTTGTGGAGAGGAAAGACTATACACAAATCTTACCAAATGTATTTTTGTCATTTCAGGTCAAAATATCTCATCACACTTAAAATAAGACATAATCACCTCAAGAGTAAGTTATCAGTGAGCTATACCTTCACCCATAAGTAGCTGGGATAGGTTCCAAACAATCCCCGTGACCCTAATAAGGATAAAGTGGGTTCAGAAGATGATTGAATGAATGAATTAAGAACTTATTTTTTTGACAGCAGATAAAAGTTAAAAATCTTATTTCAAAGAATCTTAAATTAATTAAAATAAATAAATAAAATCTTGAACTAAATAAAAAAAAAATATCAGCCAATGGAACAAGTGAAAATTATCTTAAGATTTCTTTAAATAAGATTTTCAAGATCTATTGAATCAAAATAAATTCTTGTATCTCACTGAAAAGTTATTCTTTAGGTGATTGTGTCTTATTTTAAGTGTAATGAGATATTTTGACTAAAAATTAGGAAAAATACACTTGGTAAGATTTTAACTTCAGCAGTTCAGAACATAATAAATTCATGAAATGAAGCAGTGGTAAAACGCGGCGCACAGGCAGGAGTGAAAGTTAATTACCATGGTAACGAGATGCTCTGCGGTTGTCTGTTACTGTGCCTGTGGACAATCATGAATATCTCAATCTGCTAGTTAGGTTGTAACATCATTTCATTTTTCCTAGTTCAGTCCTCTGTATTCAGTCTGCTGCGATCCTGGCCATAAAACATATCCAGTTGTCATTCAAGCACTTTACATGTGACAATAAATAACAGACGAATTAGATGTGTAACAAGTGTTAATGAATGAGGAAAAACAAACAATAACATTAGCAAGTAGCCCACTAATGTTAGTTTGCACTTTCTGAATTCCCCTGATATAGAAAAAGGGTTTTATCAGGTGTTTTGTTTGTCAACCATTTATCTATGCTGTCCATCTCAGAGGAAGATCAATGAAGGAATGATTTATGTTAACACACAAGTGGGCATGAAGTGAGGCGATGCACTGCTCTAAACACAACAGCAGCTTAAACTGTGTTAACACACAACAAACTAGCAATTTTCTGCTGGTAAAACAGTCATTATGGGGACTAATCATTGTATTTGAGTTAAATAATTGAATTTGCCCATTCTGAACCCTGCTTGGTTGCACATTGAAGACAGAACATGGACATCGTTTGGACCCAGAAATGAGCATTTGGCTCTATGTTGTCAAACTAAACAACTGAGTAGATAAATTTAGTAGGTGTACATTTTTGGCTAATACAAATGCTACATAATAATACATACAAAAAGCAAACAGGTTTCAAATATGCTCTAATTTCACATCTAATGAAAAAAATATATGGGGAAAAGGTAAAAAAAATAAAAAGGTCTTAAAAGGATGCTCACTCCCACCCAGCCCTCATGCTATTGATGCAGAAGTTCTGTGTGGGGAAACATCGCACCAGTGTCCTGAAACTTATTCCATAAGTCAGATGTAGTCGAGTGGGTTGAGCCTACAGTGTGTGCTCACTTCTTCTGTGGCTGTCTGGCCTTCAGAATCCCAATCATTTTCAGGATACCGACCAACAGCAAAAGTCTTGTGATACCTGGTGTGTTTGGTTAAAATTACAAACACAGGAATTTGGCACAGCATAGGTTTTAAATGGACAAACAGACATGACCCACTGCTCCAATTACAATTAAAATGACCAAAACAATCTATGTAATGGAAGTTTGCCTTTCCAAATAAAAAGATAATTTCAAACAAAATAAATAAATTTGTGTAAATTGAGTGTTATTTATTTCCTGGATTAGTTTACTAGTGTGCATCTTTAAAATTCTGCATTGGTTATAATATTAAGGCTTCATTTAAAACAGGCCCAAGCAGACAACTTGGCACAGTAAGATTTTTTAGGATATTTGTAACCGAGTTATTCCGAGCTAGTAGGCCTATACAGGATGTAATGAGGATGTCAGTGAAATGTAAGCCAGATGAAAACAATCTGCTTTTGATCACAAAAGAGCCAGCGCACAGCATCTGCTATTTTTATCCTGTTTGTCTGCTTCTCAAATTAAGCTGTGGGCCATTTGTTTTTGCTTCAGCCGGTTAAACTGCTGCTTTCTGGCGTTGCCGCTGGCCGATGTTTTAAGTTTTAATTAGCAGAATGTGACTTTATCCCAGCAGCCACGTGAACTTTGCCGTTACAGTTACATCATCAATGACATTCATCAGGGCCTCTCTTCTTTTCTGACTCTGACAAATTCTCCGAGCGGTGCTTAAAACTTATCAGTGAATGTCAGACATTCTTTGGGAAGTGGTAGAAACTTGGAGCGAATTGTGTTTCTCTCCTCCAACACAATCACATTCCTCTGGGCTACTTGGGAGAACCAAAGCAGCAAGAGAGCCAATTTCCGTTTTAAGATTAGCTCATGCCCTGTAGGTTTTTTGCTTGTCCTTACAGAGTTCCCATCATTAGGATTGTCCCTATCTTTGGTTTGTGGCATTACAGTCCACTGTCTGCTCATTGCTTTTCTTTTTTTGTCAATTAGCCTCTTGCTTGCTTTGTTTGGCTGCTATTCCTGTATCATAGGAAGCTACAAACGAATGAGAAATAAATCGACAAAGGCTCGATGTAACTTCCGGGCTGCAGGAAGATAGAAATATGAGAATGGAGGGAGAGAGACAAGAGAAAAATAAAGCATGCTCATGTTGTTTCTCTGGGGATCAGCCTCTTATAGCTCAGTAGCAGGAAGCAATAGAGGATTATGTGAAATGAGGCAACACACCACATGTGAGAAAGTGAAAATAAAAAAAACTGTTACCTACATGTGTGTGTGCGCAACAATAGATATTATGAGAAAAAGTAGGGTGGATGGATGGACATTGCTTGCTTTATTCATCAGTGACTTCACTACAGAAATAGCCGGCAGTACAGCAACAGGACGACACATTGCGGTGACACCTTTAGAGTTCTGTGACATACTATGCAGGATGTATTCTGTGTGTGGGTGTGGATGTGGATGGAAAGAGTGAGAGAAAGGCAGATTGTGTAAAGGTAGTGGTCACAGCCACTTAAGAAGAGACGTGAGAAGAGAAAAAAAAATGTTGGTACCTTATATTTTAAAGTCTGTCTACCAACTGCTGTCCCTCAGGCTTCAACAAATTCTGCATGCCTGTCTTAGGTTTCACTTGTAGCCATGTGTTGTAAAACTTGCACAAAATGCTGCTATTGTAAGGAAGCTGTAGTTAATAAGTTTGTACAAATGAATAGGAAATAAATAAAAGAAAATCTGCAAAACACTGTCAGCTACAAAAACACAAAAGAGAGCATGTTAAAATATAACAGATGGCTAAATTTTAATACTGTATGTTCATGCTTTGTTTTTTTTTGTTTTAAGTTTCTAATGGATATTTAATGTTATACTGAAAATATGTAAAATATATTTATGTAAAATCAGAACACAGTAAAGAATCAATAAAACTCCATCTCAGTGATTATTTATAATCAACTAGAAATGGGTGTCTTTATATTTCTACAACTATTTTCTTTTTGTTTTGCTATTTGCAGACAGTGAATGTAGCCTACAGCTAATAACAATGCTACATGTGCTACTTAAACAGGTCTGTATTAAAACATACCAACACTGATTCTATCACTATCATGTCTCTATGCTTGGTCTTGGTTTGCTGTAGATTGTTGTGCCTGCAAGACGGAGCATGGGGCTAAGAACGCAAACCCTAAACCCCACAGTGATCTGTCTGTGCACGAAGAAACATGTACTTTAATGGTATTCACTCAGAATCTTCCCATAGTGTTGTGCAAACAATCAGGTGTGTTGACTTGTCTTTTAGAATGTACCTGGTCTGATTGAAATAATTGTGAAATGTTTTTTGTGGAACAGCATTTGCAGATGACAGTGTTGTTTAAAGTAAAGCTGTGAAATTCTTATTCCCTACAGAGCATACAAAGGCAGATTGAATGCTGGTTCTCAATTTGATATGCTTTAAAAATTGCATTGTTTATTGTGTGCTATTGTTGTTACCACCTTAAATTCTGAATTATTAACACTTCTACAAAATGCTTGTGAGAAAAAAGCTATAATTGTTGAACAAAACTAACTAAAAATAGTAAAGAGCAATGGTAAATTTAATCCCAGAAAAGGTGAAATGGAGGAGGAGACTCATTCACAGCTGTTGATCAGCTACACAGAGAGAGGGAGAAGAGCATGAGAGGAAGCTGCACAGAGAGGGAAGCAGAAAAAGAGCGAGAGCATTAACCATGCGCACATGAGAATCATAGTGGGAGAGCGAGAGAGAGAGAGAGAGAACGAGAAAGAGAGAGAGAGGCAGGGAGGGAGGCAGCAGAGGGAGAAAAAAGGCTTAATTAATTCAGGGTAGATGGGAGGGATGTTGCTGCTGTCCCTGCCGAGGCTCCAGTGCCTCTGCTGTCGTGCTGCATGAAGCCAAGTGTGTTTGTGTGAACACAGAGGAGGACTCGGCTTCTGCCTGCCGCCTGCCTGTTTACTGGGAACCAGACAGCAGAAAACCAGACACAAGTCCAGCCCAGCTACGACTCCACATCCTGGAGCCCAGTGACTGAGCGGCTGGCAGGGTGGCTGGGTGTTCACTCAACGACTTCACAGGGATGTTACATGGACTATAGTGAGAGAAGCAATTGCCAGAGGTAGGAAAGACTTTCTGTTTGGTTTTTCCTCCTGTTTCCTTTTCCTTCCATTTCTCTCTCTTGCTCTTCCATCTCAGTGACCATGCTGTTTTTCTTCTTTTGATCAGTGTCGACTGATTTGTCTGCTGTTTCACTCTGGTCTCTGTTTTCAGCACGTTGTCAGGGTTTGCTTACATATTTTTTTGTGTGTTTTCACCCTGTCTGTGTCAATTCCCTTTTCTATCCATTCTATTTTGTTTCCAAATGATTAAGCCATGTACCACAACCTTTTCTTACTCCTAACTTTTCTTATTCGATGCGTCTGAATCAGTGATGCTGATCAGGTTTTTGTCACAACCGTGCTTATAATTCAAAATGTCCAAAATAAGAGTGACTGTAAGTGTACATGGGTGGAGATGAATTAAAACCAAACTGTCTCAGACACACTCTACCTCAGGAACCAGCTGTAAACAAACCATCATAACATTACATCTGGAGTTAGATCTGATCTGGCAGAATTCACTTTTTTTCTTCAAAAGCTTGTACAAATACAGTGACCTCTGTCAGGGAGCATAAAGTCACCATGTGATGATAGATGTTTTTTTTTTACCCTTGCAATAATTTTACTCATATTCGATTATGATAAATTTGATTTGGTATGATATTTCACCACCTTTGACCATAATTTTAACAATTATATTTATTAAAATGTCTCTTATTGAATGGTATTGGATTGAGTGTATGTTGCGTGTCTTAATGTCAGTCCTTTTTAATTCCAGGCTCCCTCCTTGAGAGCAATGCTTTAGCGACTGACTTCTTGTGATTAATCTACAGTTGGCACGCCTAATTACATCTCATCAAGCAATCACCAAATGCGACAGTTATTTATTCTTTGACAGCATCCACTTGACTGGTGATAAACATTAGGAAATCTTTGCCTGAGACTTGCATGCCTGTGAAAATGACGACACTGAGCGAGCACAGAGGGCAGAGCTGAGAGAATCAGAGGAAGAGCATCATCACATAGAATAAGACAGAGGAGACGAGCAATCTGAATAGGGTAGAGAGAGCGAGTGTAAAGATAGAGGATGTAGAAAGGATTATTTAGCAGCACTGTGATATGCTGCTCACGTTCACAGAGTCCCAAGAAGGTCTACAAAGCACCTGTGTGGACAGAATTTGTGTGTGAAAAGCCTATGTCTATGCAAACTGTGTCATTCATGTTAAAATCATGTTAACAGCCTCTTCAAGAGGCCAGCTGGTGGGTCAGCAAAGGTCTGCGAAGATGGCGCTCAATGCATCCTGGTCATCATCAGTTTGCCATCAGACAGTAATTCATCACACGGATTTAGAAGTGAACAATCGCCTGTCTGAACATGGATCTGCGTGATTAGGACAAGAGCATGCTCAGAATCACTCAAATGGATTTTTTTAATTTCCATATTGACCTGAATATAGGATGACCTTTTGTAAGACACCGGCTGTTGCTGGAGAGTTAGTTGAAAATAAGAAGCACTCAAACCTAAAAACAGTACAAAGCAGAACATGTTTAAAAATGAATCTGTAAAGGCACAAACTGCAATCAAATAAGAGGAAGGCAGACCGCATTAATCTTTAACATTAAATCCTGACTTGAGTACATTGATTCTGTTCGTATAACAAGCTGAATCAGCTGGAAACTCTGTGCTTGTCGATATGCATATACATGTAATATACATACACAACCCACTTTACTGTCATGGAAACAATTATGAATGTGATCCAGATTAGATTCCATTGCCATAAACTTTATGAAAGTATCTTAATTTAATTGACTTAAACCGAGCTCCATTATAGCACAAGCTAACATACAGAACTACAGAGATGTGGATTGAAAACCGGATGCTATTACTTTTGCTTTTGCTTTGCATTTGAGCTGAATAATTTGAATCAAATATATATATATATATATATATATATATAATTTTTATTTTATTTATTTTATTTTTCAAGATTTGGCCATGCTTATGTATTTAGGAAACTTCCTGTTGGAGCTGGAGGGTCTCAAAATGTTAACATAATTCACTGAAAATTTACAAAATGAAATGAAAATATAAAATCCTCCACATTGACATCTTTACTTGTTTGCAAATTAAATAACTCATCATAATAATCATCAAAAATTCAAATTATGCCCATTTGATGTAGAATTTCTTACAACAACATACTATCTAAGCCACCTGATAGGGAAGCTGATATCAAGAGGTATTTGTCAAGAAGAAAAAAAGAAGAACTTGGTTTTAGCTTCTGTAGAACAAATGGAAGTGAACCACTGGTCTGGATCATATGTTTCAGTCTCCTTCACAGTTTGTCAAACTGACATTTGTTCCTGCAGCTCTTCATACATGGTGGTATTACATTGCTTTTTTCACTGAACATGACAATCCTTCTTGGTTCATAGAATAGAATAGAACAGAATAGAATAGAATTTCTTTATTTTGATTGTACAGCATATACCAATGAAATTTAGATGGAGACTCTCTGTATTAACAATTTTAAAAAATTATTGCAACAGATATTTGACATAGATAACAAAAAGTAATATACAATTCTCACATGAGTTTAGTGACCATTTGTTGCTCCACACTTATATTTATTAGCTAAACCTGTTTGCATTGCCTTTAATCTCAAGTATGTTACATCAATATCCTTTTAAACATAAACATTTTTTTTAATTCAATTCATTTCTAATTCAACATTTCTTAACATTTTTCAATAGAATTTTTATGTTAATTTGATAAATGTGTTGAAAAACAGCTGCATGGAAATGCATGTATATCTGATTGCATTTTTTAATAGCTGATGTTTCAGACTGTTGCAGCTGTAGAGAAACAAGAAAAAGCCATGAAGGAACCAGGGAGAAAATGTTGGTATTTTAGAGGAATATCTAACTCGACCTTTACATAGAAGTCTGTGTACAGGCTGTTATCATAGATGTAGGCAACCGAGTCTGTTGTTAGCTCAGTAATGGAGTCAGCTAATGTCAACAAATGACCGGCTCTCTGTACCAAACAGACTCCGACACAAACTTCACAGAAGCACACAAGCATGTACAACCAGTGCACCTTTAATAAAGAGAAAATTCATATTTGTATTCTACTTTAATAAAAATGGAACTGACATGATGGTAACGTAGTCACATCATTAAACTGACTTCACCAGAAAATAAAATGCAGGGACCACTGAAGTCAACAAGCCAGTCATTCGCCAACACAATCCAATCCATGTGCGCTGAAACAGTGAACAGTGGAAAACCATACAACCAAGTAAAACACGTAAATGCTTCAGGGTATTCAATAGCTTGTGGAAGGGCCCAAACTGCCTAATTAAATATAATCTGCACAACAGGAATACTGCTGCAGTCTGGTTTGTCTCACCGCTACAGGCATCTGCGTGTTTTATAAAGTCCAGAATATGAATACATGATAGACTTATTGGTTCAACAAGGTATTCTTATTCATCTGAAAGAGGTTTGACAGATTTCAAATGTGTAAGTGTTCAGAGAGTTTGGTTTAATTCATTCGTGTCTTTAACCTAGTTTTAATGCACACGCAAGTCATTTTGGACTGATTGTGTGTTTGTCTTCAGAAATTTATGTTGTTATTGACAATGTTTGTACTGGAAAAGAACCAAGAACTGACAATAAATTAAATAGACCAACAAATAAAATATTTACAAGAGTGAAAAATTCTCATCTCATGCATCTTGAGTCTTATAGTTAGTGACAAATTATTCCTATTCCCTCCTTTTAGTTATTAAAGTGGATGTGGTAATTACTCCTATAAATTCTCCCTAAAAAATGGCCTTGGAGTTTAATGCACTGTCTATAAACCCGTCAGTCTTGTCAGAGATGTTTGTTGCGGTTCTTCTTCTTCATTCTTTTTATCTTATGTGTTAAGTGTCAGCTCCATTATAAAATCATCTCTAACAACTAAGGATCAAAATCAATTCCCAGTGCTGTTGAAGGAAATACACTGATGGAATCCTTCACAATGGGTTTCACTAAATCTATAATGAGGCGCAGACACTTAAACAATGTGGAAATGATGTACAGTCATAGTGCCTTGCAAATGACTTAACACTGCAGTGAAGTTAGTGTGCTATATTTCACCAACAGAGTGCAAAAGAAAAGTTTAGCCTCCACACAGAGCATTTGGGAGGGGGGGGGGGGGGCTTCTCTGCAATCTGATGCACGTAAATTGTTTGGCATTCCCCTTTAAATACAGTGCAATCGGTAGTTGTGTACAGCTTGGCCTTTTCATTCCCCTCTGCGTTTTGCACACAATCCCCCTGTTGCCATGACACCCAGGCCTTCCATAAATACTCCTGGTATTTGTGCGGCTACATCCCCAGTAGGTTCGAGAACAGAAAGCTAGGGCCCTATGTGAGCTTAGCTTGCAGCAGCGCTAATCGCAGATCAAACCACAATGTTCTCAGATAGTTGGGGTGTCAGCTACAGGGCCAGAGCTACAGTGATTCACAGCATTAGCACAGGTTAGGCTTGTAAACAGAGGCGGAAGATCTAAAAAAAAACAAAAAAAAAACTTATACCTAACTATGGAAAAACTTGAGTCGGACACAAATCAAAAAGTATTTAATTTATTATTACACATGAGTGCATCATAAAAAAAATCACAAATTACCAGCTGTGTGACAGAATTATTTAGTATAATTGAGCTGAAGTTTAAAGAACCTGCAGTATTTTCAGTGCAATTATATGTAATATTGATGTTCTAAACTCTCAACAGCAGGCAGAAGACATCTACCAGAGCACTATTATGGCTTCCAAAACCACCAAAGAATCAGTAGCTAGGTTTCCAAGTTTTCTTCTTCAAACAAAATGTCACAAGTGGTTATTTTGACGATGTAATGGGGAAAAAAAAACACTGTATCTTATAATCTTCACGTAATACGTCAACTGATAGTTTACATTATAGCTCCGTTAGCATAGTTCTGGTTTTACTCAGACAATAAACACAGTAAAACCACAAAAAGAATTGCTTTTCCACATGGTCTATGCTGTCAGTGAGATCTGTTATTAATCATCTAAAAATCAGTGCTATCCTAGTGTAGTATAATCCATGGAACGACTAAAGCTTAGCAAAGAAAATAACATTATGTCATAACTTTATACCTTCTAACGCTCACAATCACATTCACCACTGTAAACTGCCATTTCAGCATCAAACTCCATTTAGAGTTGTGCTCAGTGATAAAAACAACAAGTGCTCCTCGATTTTGTCAGTTTCTTTGACTCTAAAAGTTGTTTCTTAGTGTTTCAAACCGCATTTTGTCACTCTCTGACACTTTGGTCAAAGGACCTGTGGTGTTAGTTTTCCTCCTAACTCCCTCTAGTGGTCAAATAAATCCCCATACATGTTGATTTGAATATATTTAACTCATATCTCTACAATGCATTACATTGGGGATCTATGGCATACCTTCAGAGGCCGTTATTCTAACACTTAAATGATAAATTGAGGTTAATTATTTGTATTTGAAAATAGAAATATCACATATAGGCCCTTTAAGTAAATCTGTGCTGTTATAAATGGACACCTGCTATAAGAAAGTTTGATATAACATGACTAATGCTGATGTGCATTGGGTAGGACTTGTCTCTGGTATAAGCTGTGAAAAGTGAGTTGAAAACTGAGATGATTCATTCTTTTGAGATGGAAAGAACAATTTACAGAGAAGATCCTTTAAAAAAAAAAAAGCAGTCAGTGGAAACAGTGAGTTGAGATAACAGGGTGCAAGAGGTGAAGATAATCTGGGACAAGAGGCAGGAATAGTATATGTGTGTGGTTTTGTGTATGTATGTGTCTTGTCAAGTCTGAACAAGGAGTCGGCAGCAGTCCTTTTATGGGTAAAGATAAAGCTCTGTCTGCAGCTTCTGAGGTCAACAGGGCCTCGTGCAGTTCATTCTAGGAACCAATATTAGCCACTAAATCTGTCTTTAATTACCTTTTTGACATATTCCCCTTTCACCTTGGTCTTTGTTGCTTTACTGTCAGCATGCAAATGGAAAATCACACTATTGTTACTGGCCCTGCACTAAATTATTCCATCAGACTAACCCTCTTTAGATATTACTGTTACTTCTGAATGTCACTTTTCCTGTACTGTCATCCCTGTCACTGCGCATTCCCCTCGTTGGCCCAGGGAGGCTGTAGATACACACAATGTCAGTCCTTGCTTCTTTGCCAGACAGGAGCTTCACCATTGCAGTTCAGTTTCAGTTTAGTCTCTGCTGTCATGTAAAATGAAACTCTTTTTGCAGCAGGATAGCACATAAAAAAGTGGGAGAAATTCATATGAAATACTAGGTGCAGGACTGAGGTTTAACTGAGTTTCTTGAATATTGAAAATTGAACAAAAGTTAAGGTTACGTTAGAAATATTTTAGTGCTGTCAAATGATTAAAAATCTAATTAACCACCACATA
>JAPSES010081378.1:4073-17309 GCA_029822895.1 Maxillicosta whitleyi | reverse complement strand
GACGTTCATCTTCTACAACATTCATTCAGTTGATGGAGATGCTTGATTTAGATAATTATATCAAATATTGAATAATGTAAATAAAATATTCACAAAATAACAAATAATGTGGAAAAACTGAAACAGACAAGCGAATAATGAAGTGAATAATTGAAATGGACAAAAATGAAGAAAAATAAACAAAATAAGCTAATATAGTAAACAAAAAGTAAGTAAATAACTAATAAAATGAATAAAAATGAACAAACTGAAGTTGGAGATAGTTAATTTATGTTCAACCAAAGGTAGATGACCAAAAAAGTCGTTAATATGCTGGATGATCTGGACACAGTTTCAAGTGACGGTCCAATTCCGATCCACAACCTGGATTTTTTTTTCATCTAAAAGAGTTTTATCAGGCTGCAAGGGCTTTTTGTTAATTTGTTTTTGTTCAACTAAACTGCATTTTGGCATCATTTTCAACTGTAATATTGCTGTTTTAGAAAAAAGATGAAAAATGAAAAAAAGACAAATCTGTTGCCGTTTAATCAAATTCAACAACCCGTTCTTGTCGATGCTGAGAAACTTTAAAACCCGCTTCACAAAACTTCAACCTTTTCATAATTCACAACCTTTAAGAATGAAAAGAATCGTCAACTTCAGTTACTCACTATGGAAAGAAAACTTGCCTTATTTTCACGTTCACTTAAATGACTCAGAAACATGATGAATGTAATGGTATTTACAGATGGATGTAGGATTATAGATCAGAAAATGACAAAAACACCCTCAATAACAAAGTATCTGAACCCTGAGGTCGAGTCTGTCTTTGTCGTTTTTCTACAGTGTCTGAATCCAAGGTTTAATCGACTCGACCGCTGACTTCCAACAAAAACTCATCAGGGAGCAGAGCTGATGAATATCCTTCAAACCTGAATGAAAACATCCGGATTATTATCTGTAGAACATACATTTACAGTCGATCTCTCCATCAGAAGTCGTGTATTTCACTATCGCTGAGCCTGAAGTTCAGAGATCAACAGTGTAATAGTTGTTCCATGTGGCTCCGCCCCCTTGCCTGCCATCTGGTGGGCGCAGACTTACCTGGGGAACGCGTCGAAGCAGTAGGTCTTGCGCGTGTCGGGGAAGGCGACCCTCAGACCGGACATGAGCGGCGAGTGGAGGATGACGGCGGCGCATTCGTAGCGAGCGGCGAGGTCGATGGTGGGGACGGTGCCGATGCTCTGACCGTACAGGATGATGTTCTCTGGAGTTACACCGTACCTGGAAACAACACGATACGAACATTCAATTACAACACTTACACAACTGGAAAGGTCAAAGGTTAACTTCACAGGCCGGTCATGAGCCGCCTTCAATTGTTCGGATAATTAACGAACAGCTTCTATGAACCACAGTGGTCATATTTACTGTGACCTGCCTTTAAACTGAACACGTCTTTAACCCTTTAGGCTCAGACAATATGAAATTCATGGCATTGGTTTACTGACGTTTTATATTAGGAAAAAAACTTGAACAAAAACTAAATAAATAATCAACATGGGGAGGAGAAAATTGATAAAATGAGCAAAAATCAATAAAATGCACACTGATTAACACAATACTGAAGAAAAGGAATAAAAATGAAGAGAAAATAATTAAGGATGTACCAATGACACTTTTTTTCCAATATAAGTACTCACATTTGAGTATTTGTTTATACAGAGTACCAATATGAGTACTTAATAATCCCATTACAGTTCTTTTGAAAATGTGTGTTTTGTTTTTTTTTATTATAGTCAATAGTCTGCTGTAACAAAATGCTGCTACTGACACGTTTAACATGTTGGTTTCCCAATAGATCCACTAAATACCATAATGAAGAGTAAAGCTTTTTGAGAATAAGAAATAATCCAGTAATAATAACAAACATGGCGACAGAAGTAGTAATACTAATGTGGATGCTAATGTTGAATAAAATGATAAACAAAAATGAATAAAGTAAGAAACAAAATGCACAAATAGGAACAAAATACAAAACAAAAAGGAACAAAATGAATAAAATTATCAACAAAATGCACAAAAAGGAACAAAGTAGTAATAAAAATAGCAAAATAATCAACAAAATTAACATCAACTAGCAAAATAATCAGTAAAACTCTGATATAAAATGGTGCAAATGCAGACCACGGGTCTGTCTAGACAGGGCAACCCCCTTTCCAGGATCTGGATGGAACCCGGTCTCATGTGGACATGTTCATTCAGGATCTGGATGGAACCCGGTCTCATGTTTATTCAGGATCTCATGGACTCATCATGTTGTGGTTTTGTGGTTGGATGTGATAATAACGCACACATGACATGAGGCCCTGGTTTTAATAACAGACCGGTATCTACACGTCAAAACCGGGGCTGATGGGACGGATCTACAGACATGTGGATGGGATGGAATGACTGGTATGACAACCAGGGGGCGGAGACGATGGAAGGGGGAGGAGTCAACACGGTGGACGCCAGACTGACAGTCCTGAGGATGTTCCACCTCCTGTTCTCTGAAAGTTTAACAGATATAATCCTCCAAAAACTACCTGATAAATGTCCAGACTGTGGAGAGAAGACGGCGTTGACGTTGACCTGAAACTGTTGTTCTCCTTTCACGGAAAACAGAAGATTCAACAGTAAAAATTAACCCGGTTCCTGCAGAAACTGGCTCTGAATATGAGGCAGGAAATAGTGACGACGAGGTTACATCAGAAACAACCACCGTCAGTTCAGAGATCATTAATGTTAAGATAACGAAGGGCTTAAAGACTGAGTTATTCCAGTTTTATACAGAAGAGATGATGAAAAAAAATACAACCAATGTCCCTGTATCTCACCGGCATGTTCTATCAAAAATCAGTATTAACAATGAATGTGTGAGGTGGTCAGATTGTCTGTTTTTTTTCTTTTTCTGGAACGTTGGCAACACGATGGGGCGACTTTGCTAAGGCGGCTACTTTGGCTAGAAAGTTCTGCAGGAAATACACAAAAAAATTGTAAAAAGAAATTCAAAATTTCTCAAAACTACCAATAAACTTCGTAGACATTGTTCCGAGGAAGCTTCATATGAAATTTTAAATGAATCTGACCCGTAGTTTCATCAGCGCAGACGTGACGAAACTGCGAACAAAGCCGGCGCCACTGACGAAGACAATAACAACAACGAAGATGGACAGAGCACCTTCACCTTCATCAGCCGCTGACATTTAAAAAAAAGAAAAAAAAAGAAAACCAACATCAGCGTTGGCCAAACTGTCACTGGAAATGTCAGTTGCAGTCGGTTCATCCTTCAGTCATGACGGTTTCTAGACAAGAGCCGGACTTTAACAGGTCGAGTCACTTCCTCACGTCGTACGCGTTCTTGTTCTGATTGAAGTCCATGTTTCATCTACATCTGGTCGGGTTCGTTTGTCTTTCACTTTCGTTTTGGCTCAGACAGATTCATCCCATCATCATCATCATCTATATCCATGTGTAATTTAAGCTGGTATTTTTCTCGTTTTTGGTGTCATTAGACTCCCATAAGATCCTCTAATCTGAACTATCTGATGTTTTCATCCATGGATTCAACCAAAATGCTCAGACTTAATGAATCAGCTACGAAACAACTGGACTTCAGTTAAAAAAAAAAAAAAAAAAATCAGCATTTTCATCTAGTAATGATGACTTTTGTCCTCCGAACTGTTCTGTGTTTTATCCGTTAATTCCGGGTCTTTGTTGTCGTCTATATGTACACAAATGTTCTCACACACTGAATTGTTTCCTCATCTGTAAAATAAACTGCGTTTGTGGTTCAAGTCGGCGCCTGGTACCGGGTTCAGACCGATTTACTGCAGCGTTTGTTGTCCCGCTCCTGACAAAACAACTCAAAACAACCCAATAAGAATAAAAGAACAAATGAACAAGCAAAATAAATAACATTATCAACAATATGAGAAAAATGATGAACAAAACAATCAGCAAAATGAACAAACTAATCAACAAAATGAAAAAAAGGAGTAAAAAATAAATAAAATAACCAGCAGTTTCAGGCAGTGAACGGTTTCCTCGTCTGTGGATAAACTGTGTTTGTGCTTCAAGTCGGTGCATGGTACCGGGTTCAGACTGATTTTCTGCAGCGTTTCTTGTCCAGCTCCTTTAGACAAACAGTGCAGCGCTGACAGGAAGCTGGCTAGTCCAGAACCTGTCAGGGAGACGGGATGAAGGTGGGGGGTTTGGGGAGGGGGATGGGATGGCATGTTTGCAGGCCAGGACTCTGACTCTGGGAGGAAGCTCTGAGCGAAGCCTCACACCTCCTGCCAGAGACCAGGAGGATTAGAGTCGGACTTAAGAGGAAGGCGTGACGGTGGATTTGGGGGGGTCCGGTGGTTGGGTGGGGGGTCGGTCTGGTCTGTGTATGTCCTGTGAAGTGATGCCACAGTCGCAGGACTTCAGATAACAGGCTGACTGTGACTAATCTCCTGGATGAGGCCGACCATCCTCTGATAAGCAGAGACTGAAGTGACTGAAGCCCCTTCACTGATGGAGCTTATGACCCCACTCATGGACAGACAGAGCCCGCCGCCCCCCCCAGCTGTCACCATAACGACACTGACAACACCAATCTGATGGATCATCATTAGACTCGTAGTCAGTTTGGAACACGAGGAAGATGATATTTTACACCTTATTAACACCAAGACCATTAAACTGAACATGGGTCAAAGTCATAAATACATGAAAATCTGACAGAAGTCATCAATAAATGAGGCGATAAACATCAAATTAACTGTCAAACGTCTATTTGGACTGATTTTTATCTGCTGATCTCCATATTTTAAGTGATTCATTTATCTGTCTTTACTTTCTGCTGCTGCTTTTTGACCAACACCTAAACGTTTCATATCAAGGAACAATATTAACAGTAGTAAAAATTCAGTGATTTTAGTTTCATTTCATATCAATACAACTCAGACTATAACAGATCATGAAGAAACAGATCATTAAATAAGGACAACAATTGATATATATTAACTGTACTAATGGCATGTCATAATCAGAGTTTTTTAATGAACAAACATCAAATGTCATCTTCTACATTCCAATAAATGTGTTGAATTAAACTAGTATTAGATTCAAAAGAGATCATATTATCATTAACTGCAGTTATGTGTAATGATTAACTCAAATTCCAGAGTTCCTGAATGAATCATTTTTACCACATTGCTGCTCCTACAGCCTGATTTAATCCAGTACAAGGTCCAACTCCTCCAAATTAATCTCAGGTTCTCCTGGTTTTACGGAGAACAAACAAACTGAATTCCGCTCCAATGTCATTAGAACATCTGTTATTTTCTAGGAACCTCAAACTATGAAACCTGTCACTGGGGTTTGTTCTGACTGTAGGTGATAGAACTATGGGGTTCATCTCTGCTGTTCACTCAAGTAAAAACACGATTATTAAGGTAATGTCATAACTCGTATTATATAACATTAAAACATGATAATGCATTAAATATGACCAGTGTGAAAAAAGTAACTATTCTTTCACAAAACCTGACCAATCTCAACAACTATGAACATCCTGAAATGTTAAGAAAAAAAGTGTATTTTTAATAATATTCTGTCTGTTACTGAATGTGTATTTGTAAGTTTTAACGTACATGTGTAAACGATGAACTAACATATTGGTAAAACTGCACTCATGTTGTTTAAGAAATTTCAGGTTGTTCATGTTATACTTTTTTCAATGGTGATTTATAAATGTAAACATTTTTCTAATATAACAACCACGAATAATAATAATAATTCACTGTAAAATATAGAGGTAAGTCTAAGGTTGTCATTATTTATAGGTTATTATTTTGCTGGTCCGACCCACTTCAGATCATATTGGACCGAATGTGGCTAATGCTAATAAGAAATGTAAAGTTTTCTCCTAAATATAATTCTTTAGTAATAATAATATTAATAATGTGTGTTTGACCTGTTTATGAGGCTTTAGCCAATTTCTTTTAAAGTGTTTCAGCAGCTTATACCAAAACTCCATTACCAACTCTATGCAAATTAGTTACATTTACATATTATTATTATTTACCAATTAGCCTGAATACATTTGATTTGAGTTAAAGCAGCTGCAGCACTTTTAAAAACTGTCTGAAAACCTCACAAACAGTCAATATCAGGACTAAACCTTTACAAGTACACATTGTTGTTCAGGTTTAGATTGAGGAGAAACAAACCTGAACTCAACGTGTCTAAAATATCATTTCATTGTTATTTCACTGTAACCATGTTCAGATTCACTTCTCCCATTGAAATGAACTGGACTGGGGGCGGGACATGGAGAAACCATGTGACACAAACAGGAAGATGAACCGTCTGGTCCCCATGGGCTTTCGTGCTACCTTCACGTGCCATCGGTATGATGATCCTTTCCACTAGTGAATTTAAAATTACAGGTCTGTTGTGTTCAAGTGCTCATAGTGAGATGAAAAATGGCTGACAGACAATTTATCTTGACCTGCTACTTGGGTAAAACAGTTTTGGATGTGTTAATTCCTCTGCTACAGTATTTTTTCAGGGAGAAATGTTTGTTTTTGCAAATTGCCTATGCTATAAATGTGTAAAATCATCAGCTAATGGCAGCAGAATATTAATAAAGGCATTGTTTAGGATTTGCAATGAATCCCTCGTTGCTCTAAGCCATGTCAGAAAGCTCTGAAAAACTAGTATTTACCATAGTTCCCATAGCATGTGAAGGCAGGATTAGACCCAGAATGAAAACAGAGCAGGTCCAACAGGTCCCGATAAATGACAGAGCATTACAGCTGTTGGATGGTGAATGAACTCCCGTCTTTAAGCAGACGGTGGATGTGGAAACCCAACAGGTTCCTGTCGAAGCAGAGGCATCTTCGGGAATGAATGGAAACACAAACAGTCACGTCCACACTGTAAAAGCCTGTTCCAGTCTGAGTTGCAGACAGAGCGCCATGTGTCCGTGTGGAAATGAGGCCGGGCTAAAATGACCCGAGTAAACACACCGTGGACCAACGCCACGGAAATATTAACTCTGGCACCGGGCGCCGAAGGCAGAGCCAAGGCTCACCTTTCACACTCCAGACGGAAATGAAACTAAGAAAACTGAACACGGGTCGGTCTGAACGACGTCAGTACGGGTACGGGTCGACTCCAGACCGATCTGAAACCAGGATTTTACAGAACACTGAGAATAATAATCTTGAGGGTCAAGTCAATTCAGTTTTATTTATACAGGAACGACCAGGAAACATGAACATCTCAAGGCAAAAATGGACTCAGTGGATTGGATTTTAGTGATTAATTATTGAACAGATGCTGCTGTAAACTGAAAATGATCAGAAACCAGTGGACTGAGGTGTTTTAATGAAAAGGAAACAATGATATTTCAAAACATGAGGAAATTAATGGGTATTGTTATGAATTTAATATGTAATTATCAAAAAATACAGAAGTCAGATGAGAGGATTAAAATACCCGACCATTCATGACTATTTGAACACAGATGAACTAAGTGCACCTGAATGCACCATGATTACCTGTTGTTTCTGTGTTTACTCTCAGTATAATGGCACAGATTTACATTTTTGGACATTTTTCTTTAGTATTAACCATCATCTGTGTGTTATGGTCATTGTTTTCACCTTGTTGCATCTTTTGCAACCAATTTAAACCCATCAATAACATCTGATGAATCAACTTTCCTTCAGTGATTGACACCGACTGTTATAATCATCAATCATTTTACCTTAAAGGAGTGATATTTTGCTTTATTTAAATGGAATTATGCATTTCCAACATTTCCCTGTGGTCAACATAAACTGTAAATGTTCTGTTTGGGTCTGAATCCTTCATTAATTCAACTCCACAGGTTCATCTTCAACCCTATTTCTGAGTAATGATATCAGAAAGGTTGTTTTGAGCACTGGCCCTTTAAATGCACAAGAGCCACCTCATGCCCCGCCCCCTCCAGGTTGTCGACTTGTGCTCGTTAATACAACCAATAACTTAACATTTTAGGTAATCGGCTCAAACTCCGAACATATTTTCAGTTTTTACTCCAACCGCTGCTGCCGACAATTATGTCGAACTCGGAGAAATGTTCATGAGAAGTCTTGACCTTATATGTGCAAATGTTGTGACATAACTAGTAATAAAACGTAGGAAGGAATTAAAATGAGTTCTAGAAATCCACTTGACTTTTGCCAAAATGAATTTAAAGGTAATTTTGCAGCAGCTGGAGGGTTCAAATCCAAACTGTATGAACTTATCAGGGTCCAAATACACAAATAAATGAAGCACAGACTAATAATAAAAGTGGGTTTAGATAAATATGAACCCTTTATAACATTAAAGACTTAAAACCAAGAGTGTCAAGAGTTAAATTTGCAGAAACAAATACAATGTTTTCTGTTGAAGATAAGCTTCTTTATTAACTTACTGATCAGGAATTAGGTCTAAGTCACATATGGGCCTGACCTGATCCACTACAGTCCAGATCCTGAGGACGGTTAGGATTAATGCAAAGTCTGGAACCAACATCTCCAATGGCTTTTGCTTAATTGTAATTGTTTTAATAGTTTTTCTGTTCTCTTTGTTTTGTTTCAATGTGAAGGGTCTTTGAGTGTCCAAAAAAGTGCTATACAAGTTCAAAGTATTATTATTATTATTATTATTATTATTATTATTATTATTATTATTATTATTAATGTTCTGTGTCACTGGATTCACTGTGAGCTGGTATTAAAATGCATTTAATCACAATGAATCCTAATAGTGAATAAGGCTTCTGCAGAACCTCCATATTCTGATGGTGGAGGTGCGTGCAGAGTCCAGGTCGGGTTTTCAGGTCAGTTTTCTGGACCCGATTGACGTTTGGACATTCCATGAGCACACAATGAACTGGTCTGTGTGTTATTCTGATTCATGTGTTTGAACAGTCTGATAATGCATCTTATCTGTGCAGTACAACGCACTGATATCTCGGACAAAACGCCCAAACTGTTATTTCTTCACACTGATACTTTGAGCTGGAAGGTTTTCAAGTAGAACCATCACAACCCACGGCTTTAATGAGACCCACATAGATCCCAATCCATCACCGCGGTTCAACCTGATGCTCGGAGACACTTCACTGTGTCCAAACTAAAAGGAGACAGCAGCAGAAACAACAGCCAAACAAAGACATCCTTATCCATCCTTCACCCTTCGGTATCCTGCCCACAGAGACCCTTCAAAACCACCAAAAGTGTGTAACCTGTGCAGCGCTGGAGTCAGAAAGTTTTTGTTTGTTTTGTTTTTTTACATATTTTTGTATTGCATCAACTTGAGTCAAACAAAATACGTAATACTAAATAATTTATCACTATCAGTCTATTTTTAACCCTTCAAATGCCATGTTTATAATATAAATAAACTTCTTAAATGGAAAAAAAACAACACATAAAAACGTATTTTTCGATATACTACCTAACAAGTCAACATACTCCGCCACTAACACATATTGTAGATTATTTTAGTATTGACCCAGCTGCTGTCTTCTTGTCTATTCATGTGCTGATGTCAAAGACAAATTTTGTAGTAAATGGAGAAAAAAAAAAGATTCAAAAATTTCATTAAAATTTTTTTAACTGACCTATTTTTCCCAAAATGGAATCACATCTATTCTGGGTCACTGGCAATCTATAAAGTCAATTTGGTATGAATTCAACAAAGTTTTTCTGCTCAAGTGTCAAACAAAAACAATTTCCCTTGCCTCCCCTTCGGGGGGGGGGGGGGCATTATATTACTTTTTTTTTGTAGGCTGACAAATGTCAACACTTAACAGCAATGTTATTTAATATGCTTTTTTTTTTTTTACTCACTTGGGAGAAGAATATTAGTGAAGTTATTTTTCAATTGTTTACAATGTGCTGATTTTAATGGGTTAGAATTTATTAAAAAAAAATTAAGCAAAAAGGAACATCTTTTCAACTGTCACCTAATACAAATTATGAAAAAGACTACAACCTTTTACAACGTGAAGTACAAAGTGTGTATAATACGCTCATCCAGATACTGGAAAGTTAAAGCCTGAAGGCGTCGAGCTCGAAAAGTCACAACAAGTGTAATAAACGCATTTAGCGATTATCAGAATGTCAGCTGAATGGGTCTTTGTCCAAGTTCTGCCTCCAAAGTCTGAGAAGTCAGTGTGATTCAGCAGAGCCCGGAGGCCGACGAGCTCCATGAAAACAAATCGCTGTTTAAGGCAACAGTCTTAATGATTTTCCACCAAATGTAATTAAAAAGATATTGAATAAACATGAAAGTGGTCCTCAGGTGCTCGACTCCCCCGAGCTGAGCTTAATGATCAGCCGCTTTCAGCTTGGACAGGTTGGTCTGCAGACAGCCGCCGCCGCCGAGGACTCGCATCCAGACCATCTGTCACATGCAAGATTACCCTGAAAGGCCTGCAGTACCTGAGCGTGTGCGGTGTCTCCGATAAACCGCCGATTAGCATTCAGCCTCATCATTAAGACAGAGGTGACAGGAGTCGACCGCCTCTCTATCATTAAATCTGGATTCACTTCAAAAGTGCTTCATCACTTCACAAAATTAGCCGTTCACGCTGTCAGGAGACGAGCAAAACGCCGCATTTTTACTGCAGAAGCATCTGCAAATGACTGTGAGCAATGTGAGGTCAATGTGAACGCTTCGGGAACGTTCTACTTCCACCGCTCTCAAAGATAATGATCAACAAATCACAGACGCGTCCTCGGGTTCTGCATTACTGTGGTCGTAGCAGGGACCGGTCCAAACGTCCGGAACTGGATCCAATGAAAACCAACAGAATGTGTCCAGGACGTGGATGGTCAAAAAGATGAGCCGCTGGATTTTAAGTCCTAACGACACATATGACTGATGTGTTGAAACATCAGCACCGGGATGTTTAAGGTCTGGAAGGACAGCGTTGGGGTTGGTTTGTTTTACTTTGACTGTTTACTCTCCCATCATAACCGCATCCATGCTCTGTTCTGCTGAGTCTAAGTCCCTGGTGCTGATGCTTAGTGTTTCCTGTAAATGTGGCCTGTGGGTGGGGTCATGGGGGTCGGGGGGGGGGCTATGATCTGCAGTCATCACCAACCCTTTTATTTTGGATTTTTTTATCCCTTTCAATTACATTAAAGTAAAGAGCTGACATTTAATGACAGTGTTTTCAGCCCTTTATAATTATAATAATGCAGCTTTGCCCAGAGCATCCCGTTGCCATGGTAATTAACTTTAACTTGTGACTCTGAACACTGCTATGACTCCCAGAGATGTGTTATTTTCTGTCAGTGTTGTGTTTTTGTTCTTGGTTATTTTTTCAGAAAATGGACGCTTAGGAAAAAAAAAAAAACACGTAACACTGACTGGAGACAGAAACCAGACCAGGACAGACCAGATCAAAACTAACTGGGATAGACCAAGACAGAACAGGGTAGACCAGACCAGAATAGACCAGACCAGAACAGATGGACAATGTCCCCAGTACATCGGCTGACCGCCACTACTTTATGAGCATCATCTGCACCGTGATAAGCTCTGATAAAACCAACAACACAATTCAACTCAGCAAAATAAACCTCATCACAAATAAACTGATGCCAGAAACTGGAGATAAAAAAGGATGACAGGAGGAATTTATGAAATACAAAAAATACACTAAAGATATTCACAATAAATGGTGTTAAAAATCATTTTCGTTCAGCTGGATCAGACCAGTAAAATACTATTATGACAGCATTTTATTAATATGATTATATGTTATTGGTCTGATTCACTTTATATCACATTGGACTGAATGTGAAACATGAAGTAAAATGATTTTAACATCCTTAATTCTTAATATCTTCAGTGTAATGTTTTCATCCCATGGGCTGGATTAGATGCTGGCTGGTTTTGGTCTGTATTTTTGACAAGCCCCGTTCTAAAACCATTAATAACCAACTGGTTTCATCAGCCTTAACTCAGGACAGACATAATAATTCAATATTAAATTGTGCGGCTGACATTTATTCAGTCATTTCCATAAATTTATAATTCAATTTGTGCTTTTTCAAAGATAATGTGATGAAAGACTAACAGTTCATCGTTCATGTATTTAATATTTTCTGGATTGAATTAGTATTTGCGACAAAACAAAACAAAAAAAACAATTCAACAAATGAGAAACAACATCAGCATCATCCAGACTGTTATTAACAGACTGCACTGGTCGAGAACCTCGGCATCAGTGAAGAGTTTTGTGTTCCTCACATCAGAACCTCATGTCTCATGTAAAAACAACCCGGTTTAACCGTTTCAACTGCAGATGAAGATGCTGATGAGGTGAAAGCAAATGTTTCAGACCTACTGAAGAAAAGAGCTCAAGCCTCATGAGGACAAACTAACGCCTTTAAATGGACTTTTAAAGGCCGGGTTTAGTCTGTTATTAAACATGTTGGTGGTTGATCTTTATAATAACACAATGAATGTTTACATTTTCTCCTTCAGAATCAACATTCCTCTCATATTTTGTTGTGTGTTTTGTTAATTATTTGGCTTATTTTGTACATGATGTTGCCAATTGTGTTCATTTTACATATTATTTTGCTCAAGGTCATTTATTTTATTGTGTGTTTTGTTCATTTCTTGTATTTATTGTTCGTTTATTGGGTGAAGTGTACCATTTACGATGCATATTTTGTTCAGTTTTGCCCATTTTGTTACTTATTTAGTTCATTTTACTGTTTTATGTTGCTCATGAATGATCCACTTTAAGTTCATTATCAGGGAGAGTTAATCCGCTGGGAAATTAACACCTTTATATGGACTTTTAGTGTCTAGTTTTAGTCAAGCAAACACAGTAATTCTGTTTTTTTAAGTGTCATGTAAACACACTGATACCAACCTCCAACAGTTTGTCAAACATTCCGACATGAACTACAATGAACAAGTTTGCAATCTGTCTTCCTCCTCAGCCCACTAGTTTCTGATTTGATGTTTCAGATGAATATTGTCTGTGATACTGAAAAGATCTGAGGTCTTGATTGTAATATTTCCCACTTGACTCCATCAGGTCATTGGTAATTAAGGCAAAACTAACTGGAATTATTGAATGTTTCCACCCACACCAGATGAGGAACACGGACATGACATATAGGTTCTGATCCAGTTTCCTGATGAAAACCATGAACC
>JAPSES010081370.1:0-26000 GCA_029822895.1 Maxillicosta whitleyi | reverse complement strand
TTTTTCAACATTTTCAAGAGCGTACAAAACGTATGCCTGGGGGGAGGGGGTTAATGAGGGATGTACGCTTTCAAAATCTCAAATAAATGTTGATACCCAAGACAAATATAAAGTCTCAGAAAAAGTTGTCCGAAGGTCGGATCGGACCAACAATATATGGGTCCCTAGCCAGGTACGTATCCACTGCACCACGGGAGCGTGTTAGTAAATAATAGATTATGGCCCAATCGGAAACCACTCCCTACTCACTGCCACTTCACTACAAGTGTCCCTCCAAATGGAGTTCCATCCGCTGCTTTGGACAGCACTACTGATTTAGGGGGAGGGCATAAATGTGACGCCAAACAAGTGTGACGCCCTTGCTACTTTACCAGAAATAGGAAGGGACCGTTACCATGGAGATGGACAGTCACGTTGTCTGTGCTGCAGCTGTCATGTGTTCAACAGGTTAAGCAGTGTTCTAGTTAGTGCAAAGTGGCATAGAGACCTGTGACGCAAAAATTTGGACCCAATACGCTAATTTTCTCCCCATATACTTATTTTCAGTACAGTGTAGCGACATTTTGACTGTAATTATTTGCCCGGATCAAATGTGAAAAATGTTGTTCCACACGTGCACAGGCTGGACTCTAAGCAAATCGGTTCCAAAGGCGGAGCCAGAATTATGTGGGCGGAGCCGCTATAACTGAAAGGTATAAACTTTCTACCTACATACAAAAATTCCCCTTCTGGTACCCTTAAAATTGGCAATTTTTGCTCAAATTTTAAAAAGCTTCGCACCGAGTCTGACAAGCCACTCTCAGAAATAATCGGTTTGGGACTCCCTTAATATGGCGGACGTCTACGTGAACGCGCAAACAGAGGGGTAGTGGATAGGGTTAGGCTTGGGATTGGGCCAATATTGTCAACATTTTATGTACTCTTGTGTGTGTGTGTGTGTGTGTGTATTAGAATGCAGACCAAATTTCTAAAAGAATAAGTGAACCCCCCCCCCCCCCCCCCCCGAAAGAGTAGATTTTGTATGCTTTTGAAAATGTTAAACAATATGGATGACCCCTTAACTTCTTTATTTTTAATGATGTAATCCTTTTTGTGGCTTCAGTCAGAGCTAACAGGGGAAACCTTAGTTCAGACTTACTGTACATTTTCAGCAGAATGGTTAAAGCCTGGAATAATTCACGGTCAATTACACCAGTGGCTGCCTCCCCCTTTAAAAGCAGTAATTTTCTTGTTTTGACACTCTGACAGCTGGGTGATGGAGTGGAGACTTGGACAAGCAGCAGAGGCTAGAACATTTTGTCCACTAGAGAAAGTAGAAAAATTAAAACATGGATCAAACTCTAAAAGAAGATTTCCTCTGATTTAGAGCTGGACGATAAAACGATAATGATGTATATCACAGAATAACTTTTCCTCCACAGAAATATGAGACATGTTCGATACAATTTCAGTAAAATTTGTTAGGTTGACACGCACAGTCCAGGTGTAAAAGCAGCTGCAGCGCACACGCTAATGTTTGGGCTGCAGTGGGAGGTAGGACTGTTCCCCCAGGAGAAAATCTGACAGGGAACTTCAGCGACAGGGTTACCCAGAAGTAGGGGAGTTGGACTATTACTATTACTATTACTACTACTACTACTACTACTACCACTACTACTATTACAATTAATACTATTACTACTGTTATTACTACTACTACTATTAATACTATTACTACTACTACTGCCCCTACTATTATTACTACTACTACCACTATGACTATTACTATTAATACTATTACTACTACTACTATTAATACTATTACTACTACTATTACTACTACTACTACTGCCCCTACTACTATTACTACTACTACCACTATGACTATTACTATTAATACTATTACTACTACTATTACTACTACTACTATTAATACTATTACTACTATTACTATTAATACTATTACTACTGTTATTACTACTTCTATTACTACTACTACTTTTAATACTACTACTGCCCCTACTACTATTAATACTATTACTACTACTACTACTACTACTACTACCACTACTACTATTATTACTATTAATACTATTACTACTACTACCGCTAGTATTAATACTACTACCACTACTACTATTAATACTATTTCTACTACTATTACTACTATTACCACTACTACAGCTATTACTACTACTATTACTAGTATTAATACTACTATTACTACTACTACTACTACTGCTATTACTACTAGTACTACTACTATTACTAATACTACTACTAATGCTACTACTATTACTACTACTATTACTAGTACTAATACTACTGTTACTACTACTACTATTACTACTACTGCTAGTATTAATACTACTACTATTACTACTACTACTACTATCACTATTATTACTACTACTAATACTAGCTACTACTATTAGTACTACTACTACTACTACTAATAATAATAATAATAATAATAATAATAAAAACTTTTAAGATAATCATTCAAAACAATTCCAAAGCCTTTTATTGGGCTTAGAGGTCAAAGTTCATGGGCAGACTGCTGCTTTCCAGTCCTAACATCGTTCCTCTGGATGTATCTCCATCCCCACTAAATCAGCTCAATTTTTTGACTAACATTGCATTATAGAAACAACATTTTTCCATGTTGTCCCACAAAGTAAATGCAACATAGCAAGTACTTTTAGAATAATAAAAGTAATCTTTTTTTTTTTTTTGTTTTTCATTTCCACAGTCTTACTTTCTGATAAGCCAAAATGAGAGGATACAACTGTAACACTTGTTTTCCAAAGGCTAATTCTATTCTAAAAGCTATAAAAGAAATAGCTTTTCTCTAGAAAAGCTGTTTTCTTTGGTCACTAGCAGGAAGTAATTTAAGTCAGACCAAAATAAATTAACTGTCAATGGTAAAAACACAGTGAAATAGCTCTAAAAATAAAGGAGTGTAGAGAAATTAATAAAGTAGTCACAGAGAGACCAATTTACAACTGTATTTTTTTTTTTTTTTACTTCTTCTTCTTCATAATAATAAAAAAAATAATCGTAGTACACTGAGTTTTCAAGCTTTTGAATTTTCCTTGAATGGACTGTATTTTCTTAAGCCCTTACAAAGGCTAAATAGACTGAAATGTTCCAGGAAGATGGCCTTCACATTAGTCTTCAAAAGAGGAGTCTTTGGTTCATTGAAACAGCTGGAAAATGAGGCTGTACCAAAACAATGATACCTTTTATAACGTGGGAAAAAGAAAGAAAGAAAGAAAGAAAGAAAGAAAGAAACTGTTCTGTGCTTATTATTGAAATAGTTTAAAGGGTCACATGACATGTATGGTTACGGACTCATTAGCTTCCACCACCTTGGTTGCTACTCTTCCTGTGGTCTGTTAAAATACAAATACTGTTACAAAATACATATATAAATAAAAACAAGTTTTCAATTCATTTTACTATCAGATGGCCAGTTACTCAATCAGAGCAACATCCTATTCCAGAAATAAATCTGTACACATAAGATATGCACATGCCAGCGTATCTCAATTTACATTAGACGAGTGCATCTGTGGAATAATCTGGAGCTAAACTTTAAAATGTCCAGTTAAAAGGATGTATAAATCCAGTCCAATTTTTGTGTGGTTCTTTGTTATCTGATGATAATGTGCTCTAACTAAACTAAACTAACTAACTAACTCAATAGGCAGGTTATACAGATTATTTTACATTTCTGAATGTAGTTACAGTAGAAAAACTATGTTTAATTTTTTTTGGGATGTGAAAGTATGAACTGCACTGAATAATTCTATTGTTGTGGTTGGACTGTACACACCTTCTACTTCCTTCACAGCAGCTGACGTGACAGCAGATTCATCACATGGGGTTGATTTTTCAGTCCAAAGGTGATTATGTCTTACATTCTTCAAGTCCTACCCGTGTTTGCAGCAACAAGAGAGATGAATGATCCTACTTGGCCAAACTTGAAACACTCCTGTGAACCATCACTGGCTTGAGAATAGAGAATATCCAACCCAATTCACTTTATTTCTACAGCACATTTAAAAAATAAGAATGTTTCCAAAGTGCCGCACATCATAAAAACAATCAAACAATTAAAAGAAATACTAAAAACAATAAATAAGTACACAGAACTACAACAATGCTCTAAATAAAACAATAAGAGCAAATAGTTAAAAGTACTAAAATAAATAAATAAATAAAGGACACACAGGACCATACAATATATTGTCATATTGCGGCAGCGCACATAGAGGTCCAAGTGATTCGGATGTGTGACTTTTTATGGACATTGGTTTATGACGCAAATAAATCGCTCTTTTGAACACATGCTGTTTTTAGAAGGAAAACGTTTTATTTTAGTGACCCCCACAAAACTTGACGGACTACTTTCGTTTTGACCAAAACCGGACCCAGAGCTGCCAACTCACACGATTTCGCTGTGTGACACATGATTTTGCCTGTCTTCATACGCACTCACGCCCCACATCCATTTCTTACACTTAAAATAAATCTGATTTGGGCAGAGACGTTTGGTCTGCGTTCATTCCTTTGTAAACTCTGCGATGATAGATGGCGCTGAGAAGCACCATTGTAACCCATCCTAGTATTTGCTGCATTTCCTACAACCATTCAGTCCCATTCATAGATAGATGCCACACGGGTGGGTGGGCCCTTGGCAACGGAGTGCGCAAATGCGCCCGCCATCTTTGGAATGGAGACTAATGCCAGTGAATGGTCATAACTTTAATCCTCCCCTTTACAGACACGGGGGGGGGGGGGGGTTGTCTTGGTAATTGTCAGGTCCTACAGAATCTTACTCCAAGGTTTTTTGAAAATTTGGCAGAACTGGGCTCACAGGACACTGTCGGGGGTAAGTCTGTGTGGATGTACTACACTCAGGGTTCTAGCTAGGATTTTATTTTGGTGTAGTGGTGGGGGTGGGGGGGGCACTGTTACTCGGATTCAGCGTGTAACTTCCGTGTCATCTGCTCAGAGTTTCAACTCCCTCGTTGCATGTTTTCTCATCTGAATTTCTACATCCATCACTGAAGACTGAATCTATGTGACTGACCGTGGTGTATTTTTGTTCTGTCATCATGTAGATTCATGTATCGCTATAAGTGTCTGCTTCCGCATCTGATTTTTGCAAAACGGCAGATCACAGAGAAAACTGTCTGACCAATCAGTGGTCTGCACTAGTTATACATCACGGCGGATCTGGTATTACTGGACAAATAAATACAATCAAAATGCCGTTGTACTGTATTGAAAATTTAACGTAGCGGGAGAAAATTAGCGTAGCAGCCCAAAATTATAGCGTAACGGGCCATGACGGTACTTTGCGCTAGCTATAACCCTGACACTGATAACGATAACCATACAGATTCATGTAAATAATCCTGAAGTATCCCTTTAAAACACTCCACTGTGGGCACTGTTCAGACGTGGGGGGGCAGGGCATTCCAGAGTCTGGGGCTGCCCACAGAGAAAGCCCTGTCCCCTGTGGTTTTAAGTCTGGTCTTAAACACCATGAGCTGGAGCTGGCCCTAAGGCCTCAGTGGGGTATAAATACAGCTGAGGGCATTGATGGGGGGCACAAGCAGTTCATCTGCTCAGAGTAACCATGGCAACTTGACCTGAACACTTTAAACATGTTTTTTTTTAGGTTACTGAGTTAAAATTTCAAAAGTTGTCTAACAAAGCTAGATCCTAGAGTCTGTGTCTTCACACTTAATAAACGCCATTTTGTCAAAAACTTGGAGACAAATTCCTTGTTATAATGATGATAATATGTTATACTGTAAATAAATAAACACACACACACACTGTACATTTGTTGATTTTAGCAGTGCTTAGCTGATTCATTACGCTCAGTAAGGTTATCATAATTTTAAATATGCAGGTTTCTCTCCATAGCTATAGATACTGAGATGATCTTCATACTAAAAAGGCACAGATATTTAATGATTCATACATGTAAATTGGGATTCTGTCCATCCTTCCTTTCTTCCTTCCATACTTGCTGGTTTATGCGAGGCTGATCAATTTCTGTTACCTGTATTTTAAGGTAATTCAGATCCAGTGTTTCGTGTAGAGCAATATGTCTAATACATAAATGAATAAAATGTCACATTTTCATCAAGGGTAGGGACTGGAGCAGGTACACGTCTAAAGAATACTCCACTTTAGTACTAACGGTTAACATGATGTCCTCCTTTTGACTCATACATGTATTATTATTTTTTTTTTAAAAAAAAGAAGAAAAATGACTATTTCCATAAATATTGACATTACACAACATTTGCAATGTACAAAGCAATGGTTGCCCTGTGATATATGTGATGTGTCTCACTGCAGAAAAGTCAATAAAATCTAAATTAAAAAAAAAAAAAAAAACCTTTGTATTTTTTCTGTTTGGATGTTGTACAACCCCATGCTCTTGCTTATTCCAGTTTAATAATGCTAAATATTTACTTACAGCTGAAATTTTTTTTGTTGAAATTCCCTTTTGTAGTGCAATATCCTCACATCCATAGCTATCAAACCTTAAAATGCTGCATATATGTAATAAAAATCTGTCTTTTAAACATTATAAGATACACTTGATCTAAGATGATATAAAACTTGGCTTAAATCTCACAGAAACCTGTCACTGTGTTTATTTAGACCCGCAGGCAGCCTTTCCGTTCTGTACCAGCTAACATTAAACATACTGTACCAATTTCCTCTTTGTCACCCACCCCCCTCCTCTGGGGTCTCTGGTCGTCCCACAGAACCTGGGGGGTTTGAGGGGGGCGGGCAAGTGGACTTGTCTACTGGGAGAGGCCTGAGGGGGAGGCGTACTGGGGAGGGGAGGCAGAGTGGGTGCAGGTGGGACAGGTCTGTTGGGAGGCCTAAGGCGAAGGGGGAATCGGGGGTTTCTGGACTGGCGGGCGTAGAAGGGGGGTGCAGGTGGACGGATTGTGCCCGACGGAGCGAGAAATTAATTCATTGATAGATTCCGATCTGTAGGAAAAAACTGGAAGTGTGGATGCAGAGATTAAGTAAAGGCGAGGAGTGAGGAGTGAGGAGGAGGATGCTTCCCCCTCAGTGAACACACAGATTTACTCAACACACACTCACAAAGTCAAGGCTGTCTGTCTTTGTGAGGACATTCATTGGCATAATACATCCCATAATGCAGATGTGTCAAACATCCGGTCTGCCAAATGGTCCGGTCTGGCCCACGATAATGAAAGTACAAAAACTACACATAAGACATTAACAGTCAAAGGTTTCATTGAGTCTTAAATTGTTTTAAATGCTATTAATAAACCTGTAAATAAACCTTTTATGTACGTGTAGATCCACTGCGATCTGTAAGTTGTAATGCACATGTGTAAATGATAAGCTGTGGCATAATCTAAATATTCATGGTTGTTTGTGTTATTTATTTGATACTTTGTAAAGGTAAATTTATTTTTTATTTGATGTAACTTTACTTTTTTGCACAAAAACAAAGAGAACAATTTGAAGTTATCATTATTTATAAGCCACTATTGTTATTATTACTATATATGTGATTATTTTTTACAGCTCTGGTCCATTTGAGATCTAACTAAGATGTATGTGGGCTCTGGAATAAAATAAATCTAACACCCCGTCCTAATACCAAACTTATTCTTATCTTGAAGCGGAGTGTTACACCCAAAAGGCATTTTAGAGCTCTGCAGACCAACCAGAATGAAAATGTGATTTTATGTTGTGGATGCAAACAGAGGAAGAGGATGAGAGACGCAGAGCTTTTCCCGTTTGTCCCCTCCCATTTGGCCGCATGACCTAAATTCACCTAAATTCATTATTCATTAACTCACATTTACTACTCCACAATCGCACACAGATGCTGACCATGCTGCTGCCTGGAGCAATGAGGTGTGGAGAACAGCCAGTGGGTGATTTCAACTATATCATCTATATCTACGTCTATATATGTGTGCATGTGTGTGTGTGTGTGTGTGTGTGTGCAGGTCGTAGATCATACCGCCAATGTCCTCCACATCAAGCCTCATGAATATGTAATAGCACTGTCATTTTAATAAAGCACCGCTGAGTTTAACATGTCTGCGTGTGTGTGAGGGGGGGGGGGGGGTCATGCATGTGTGAGTACCGTCTGTGTAAAAATGCCTCCGACTTAATGACTTGACTCAACGTTTCTCCTCAAGTATGTAAACAGTTTCTCCAGCGGTTTAGCCATTTACAGATGTCTCCAACCACAGTAAGAGTATAATAGCTCCATATCCATCAAGGCTTTTATCTGCTTTTAGCTGTGATGACTTGCATTTGAATCATTGCTTTCCTGTGCTGAAACGTGACAGAACGCACATGCAAGGAAGAGTCCGTGACCATTAAAACCTAAACGGAACACCACCGAATTTCAGAACAAAGATTTAACATCTGACTCACTTTAATGCGCCTGGATGGAAAATAATGGACCTTTTACTCATATGGTTGTCATTGCCTCGTGGTTTAACCCATAAAGACCCCAAACATCCCCCATCGAACAAAATGTTTAGATGCCATTGATCCATTAATCCTATCAGTGCATGTAAACAATTGGCGTAAAACGTAATTTAGCATCTTTTCATGGTCATCAGATATGAACGTTCAGATGCTCCGTAGTGAACACAGAAACACCGTCATCTTCTACAACATTGATTGACCAGTAAAACCCATGGAGTTGGATGGAAACAGCTGATTTATATGCACTTAATGATATATTTTGATTAAAAAAAATGACTTCTCTATAAAAACCCTCAATTTTATTCTTAGCTTTAATGAATATCTGTATGATTAGTGAATGAAATATAAGAAAATACATGATTTACACTGAAAAAATGCAAACTACAGAAGATAATATTACAATAAATGGTCATAAATCACACAAGAAAGGTTAAATACGAAGAAAAAAAATCTTTTGAGAACTGCCATACAAAGTAGTCTTTATGGGTTAATTTTCAAGTAATGATTTCCACATACTGACTTCCCGACATTCACCCTCGTTTTGGTAAATGACAGGAGTATTTTTCAGATTTATGATGACAAGACCCCCTCCAAGTCATGCCTCTGAAGTCATCACCAGTTCTTTTATTTTTGGCGAATGACCTCAACTCAAAGACACGCATTCACGCTGGGACGGTGACACCCACAGCCACGTGCTGATGTTAAGCTGCCTTTGTGTCCACGTCTAACGACCCTAGAAGTCCCTGTGGAAGAGGAGAGATGAGTAACTCAATAAATACGAGGAGGTTTCTGACCCTAGAACAAAGCGTATCCACTGACAGGCCTCCAGCCACCCGCTGTCACTTTCCCGTTCCTCTCTTTGTTTCCTCTCCTCCTGCATCATTACTTTCTTTTTTACCATTCTGTTTGTGCCTTTTCTGTGGTTTGGCGCTGCTCCCATGATGCTCTGTAACACCGCTCTAGGCAAGGTTTTCACATGAAAACACGTTATCAGCTTGAAACATAAAGGTAGAGCTGTAATGAAGGGAGGCGCGTCCCACTGTCGCCAAACGAACTTAAGTCAAATTCAGATTTTGGCTCGGTTGTAATCCGAACGACAATTAGACTAAAGAGTAAAAGTAAAAGCAGGAGCAGACCGCGTGGAGTCGGCTTGAATGTGGAAGAACTGTTCATTTTTGACGTATAGAAATGTCTGGCAGCCTTTCTGCATCCATAGATATGTATGTTTGTCTGTTGACTAGTGAATTATGTCAGTGTGTTTTTTCTGTCTATTTGCCTTTCAGCTGATTCGGGGGCGACTTCAACGTCTGGTCCCAAAGCGTAACCCACTTCTATTCTCATTCAAATCAGCTCTTATTGGCGTGACAGTGTTTAGCCACCTCTGGATTACACCACCCTCCATCCAAAACCACACACACACACACACACACACCTCTGCAGACACAAAGCCATTATCATATGTTTGTTTCTGATTTGCTTCTCCACACTCGACAACCCCAGTGACTGCATAGGAGTGCATAAATCAGTCATTAGTGACGGTATGTGAGTGGATAAACAGCATCGCCCGCACTGGGTGGCTTCTGGGCCCGGCTGGGGTCGTTTAGATTTAGCTGAAAGGCGAATGGCACCAGCTGTGAAAGGCCACAGTGTAACAGAGCACCCAGGGCGGTATATACAAGACCCGCGGCCATACATCTATCATGATTTTCAGACAGAATAAACACTGGTGGAGGGAGGGCAGCAAAAAAGTAAAAGGGGTCATATAGTAATTTAACAAAAATGAATTTATGGGACAATAGATATTAAAAGAAGCCAAATTAAGAGATAAAGGCAAAAAAGTCTTGTTTTATAATGTAATCCTCTTACTCATGTAATGTGGTGGATGAATCTAATCTTCTGTTATTAATATAGTCCAGATTAACACATACAATCACGTTGGCCTTATTAGGATAACAATGCTGGCAAGCCTCCCCTATGGTAATGAAACAAAAGCATCCTGTAGTCATTCAGATGGTTCCCCTGCTGTACTGCATGGTCAATCAATACGGGACATGATCAGGTATCACATGTGTGTGGAGGCCCAGTTAGACAACACCATTAAAACACTGCTGACCAGCAAGATCAGTGAGTGAGACCGACTCGCCTCCACTTCGGCTTCATTTGCCCTCATCGACTTAAGAATGAGTTGAGACAGAGCTACATTACGATAAGAACATCTGAGACTTCTGTCGCCAGCTACTACTGATTTGTACAGTGCGTTTGTCTGGTGATGTGTATGTTGAACAAAATACCATAGAAGTAAATGAGGTTGTTTAGGAGAAACATGCAAAATGGATATAAATTTGCTGTTTTTTTCAGTACAATTCAAGTCCGAAACCAGAATTTTATCAATAAAGTTTGTAACTGTAACACTCAATATTAGTCTATATTAGTGTCTATCCAAAGCTTAAGAAGCTCCTTAAAGTGAACTGTTATTTACATTATTGTGTATTCATCTGTGTTGCCTTCAAGGACTTATATATGTATGTATGTACTTATTTATTATTTACTTTTCTGGTATGTTAATATGGGTGTATATGTATATGTGTATGTATGTGTGAGGATGATAAGTGAAGTTAAATACTTAAAAAATATCTAAGGGATTTAACTTTTCATATATTATGTCGATAGGAAGCTAATAACAGACTGTTGTGTGGGAAGGGGTGGGATTAAATAAGTTCTACTTCCTCCCACTCCTTTTCGAATGTGCAAATGAGGCCATGCATGTGTATAAGTTTTTTTTAAATTTTTTTTATTTTTTAATTGTCTTTACTTGTCTTGTTGCATATTTGAAATGATTAATTAAATAAAAAATAACTTATAAGGACATCAAATAAGCACAGAGTTGGATTAATAAATTATATGATCCAGTGAAAAACATAACTGTAAAACTTGAAGCCTGAAGCAATACTCCCACTGGAAACTACCCTGTTCTTTATATAAACCAGATCCACTCAAATGTTTTTGCTGTTGCCACACTCATGACACATTCATCCACTCACTGACACAGTCTCTCGCAGCCACCCCTGCACATATCTATATCCACCCACACACACCCCCAGAACCCAGAACCCACAGGCTCGTCTGACTTGAAGCTCCCCATTTTTATTTCTAGTTGGTCCCCCCCCCCCAGATGCTGCAGCTGCTGCCAAACTACAGAGAGTAGAGACTCCCAACAGCTTCAGCAGCCACTCACATCTCATCTAATCCCTGCTGGCAGGTAGAAGACGTTAGCTGGTGCTTTGATTTTGGCTCCCCACATAATAACATCATCCGCTTGATCTTCAAGGTGAGGTCGGGCCCAGCGGCGGCTCTTCAGTTTGAGAGGATCAGCTGGGAGAAGATGCACACCTTTTAGTTCCTGTGATCTATTGGACTAGAACGCAACAATTTAGATATTGTTGCTTTTTTTTTTTTTTTTTTTTTTTTGACAGCTGAAATGGTCCAAATTTAACAGGGTAAATGTTTCTGGATGCATTTCTGTACACCTCCAATCATGTCTCCTTTATAGCAAAAGCCACAACTCTAGCTCCAAGTTACACCACTCCCAGGTGGGAGATCACATTTCTTCATCTCCACTCAACTCAGAGAGCCTCTCTATTTATCTCCCTCTTCTTCTTTCCTAACATCTTTTTCTCTGTGTCTGTCCTCCCTTCACCCCACCCTGAAAAAACAGGAAGGAAGGTTTAAATTAAAAGGAGAATTGATGCTTATCACATTATTTAATCAGTCAGTGAAAATGTCAATTTACATTGTGTGTGAGTGAATATATGTATGTGGAGCCAGTCTTTCCACTGTCCCCTCCCATCTTTTCCTCATCACCATGGTAACCCCCTGACTCCAGCAGCACACAGCAATATTCCTCTCCCCCATCCCCCATGCTGCCCCTCCTTTTTTTCCCTCCCATCCCCCACTCCGTCCCTCCACACCTCTCTCTCTCTCTCGCTCTCTCTCTCTTTCTCTCCGGTGCCACTCCCTACATTTCCTTGAATCACCTCTCCGTCTGCTTTTTCTATCTCTCTTTTTTCACACATATAGTTCCTCGCTGCCATTGTCTCAGTTCCCACCTGCCTCTCCTTCAGACATTCTGCGGCAGTGTTTCAGAGCAGCCTCCGGATTAGGGAACACGCTTCTGATTTCCTTTTATGCAGCTTATTAAAGTGTAGAAAACATTCATCTAACGCAAACAGAAACTCATTAAGATCCCCAAAAAAGAACGGAGGCAGATGGCTAGGTTTGGGAGAAGTTATTTCATCAGGGACAGACTGCAGGTATCAAAGAAAGAAAAAAGGCAGAAACAGAAGGAGTGGGACTATAGTGAATATTAGTGGCATTAAGAGTGTTGCAAAACGTAGGGTATTACCTAAAAAATAAATAATAAAAAAAAAAAAACCTCCCAGTTCTGTGATGGGGAGACATTAATATATTTTACATTTATGAGTTGTTTTTTTTTCTCTCTCTCTCTCACTTGGTTGGTAATGTGGAGAGTTTTTAACCATATTTTTAATGTGTGAATCCATCTGTTTTATTTTGGTTAGTATCGTTCTTTCCTTATTTTATCAGTCTATGGTGTCATAAACATAGTGGTTTGAGCCTTTGCATAATGGAAAAACTAAATCTAAAATGTGTGTATCGTATGGAAGGGTTTTTCATACCATAACTAGCAGAAAGTTATAGCCAAACGTTAATTAAAAAGATAATGAAAAATTTAAATAGTCATTAAAGATTGTGCAGGATTGGGGTAATAATAGGTACTATTGTATGGATGGGAATTAGCTATGGATTTAATCCTGCATCATATGAGAAAAATATATAATGTTTGATAACATTGTTCAATATTGTGATGACAATATGACTTATGTTGAATAAACAAATTAACTTCTCCTTTGTGGCCAGACTGACAGCAGTTAATTTGAGGGTAGCTGAGGAGACGTTCACATGCTGTGAAAATGAATGACACATGTAAATAATGGGTTGGTCCATATGTTCATATTGGAGGAAATGTGAGTTATCGGTCAGAATCATTTCTGGTTAAACCCAATGGAATAAAAAATGCCCTCTGATCACAGACCGCTAGTCCACGTCTGGCAGAATGTGAGTCAGGTTTGCGCCATGTATGAGTGAGCTGCTGGTCAATGTACTTTATGCTTTGGATTCGCTACAGTAATAAGCCTCAGTATTTGTCAGTTCAGTGACTGATGATATTGTTGGTTAGATATTTGGCTGATAAAGTGTCCTCTGTGTATGTGGTCACTTCATGAATGGACTCTTGTCATGGTTCCACCGCACGGGCCACGAAAACAGACAAAAGTCACATATTTGCTATTTGCAAGAGGACTCGCGTCTATGTGTGTGTGTGTGTGTGTTCCCTAATGTGTTTTTCTTTTTCTTGCACATGTGTGCACTGTACATGTTAAAGCCATTGAAGATAGATTAGCTGTTTCTGAGGAGATTAGAGCCCAAACACACAAGGGCTGTTAAAACCCTCCTACAGCCCTTAATCCGAGCTAATAGATGCACCCCAAACCCACCACAAACACACACACACACACACACACACGTATATATATGCACTCATGCACAGGAAGAAGAGCTAAAAGGAAAATGAGAAGAACAAGGGACAGAAAATAGAGTGAGGGGCATTCCTCTCATTTCTCAACACAAAGGCCTCATTCTGTCCAAGAGAAATGGAAAAAAACAAATGGGAAAGAAAAAGAAAAAAGCGCAAAAGAGAGGAGAGATGTATCAGAAGGAAGTTAGCGCGGGCGTGAGAGAGATGGATGAAGATGGATGAGAAAGAGCACAGTTAGAAATGCAGAGGAAGATGGAGGAGGGCACAGGCGGAGGACCGGAGAAAAGGCAAAAGTCAGACTAATCTCATTTTCCTGGCCCAGACCTCCCCCTGACCTGCTGTTCTGCAACTCAGACCTTTTAGTCTGGCTCCAAACTGCATCTTCAACCTTTCTCCTGGGATGTTTATTGACTTTATAGACCTGCCTGGACAACTGAAATTCCTGTTGTCCTTTTCTACCGTACACATCTAAATGCCAGTAGGAGCTCAGACGGTCTGTCTGGCTATTAATCAACATGGAGCTTCACTCAGATACTTAAACCGTCAGTCAGTCACATGGAAACAGCGGCATTTAAGGCCATACGAGATGCCGAGATCATCAGAACTCAAGCTTTAGTGTTGTATCTTTTCTTCTCTTGTTCTTTTTGTTTTAACACAAAGGGCACAGGAGGACAAGAGGACAGATGAAAAATGACATCTTCTGTAGTCTTAAGGCATTACCACTTAAAAAAATAACTTATAAATACGGATTGTTTCCCATAAATTGGAATTAAATACTTCTTCTCATAATGTGATTGTGACAATGTGTATATTTTTCATAGATAAAGTGTAACTGGGACTCAGGATGTAATCACTGTATCTGGTCAAAGCTGATACTAATGTGTATAAATAGGAATAAAACAAGGTGTCTGAAAACTAAATTATGTCAACTTTATGAACAACAGTGTGAATTATGTCCTTATTGGCCAACTTATCAACTTACCCCACCCACTTTAGACAACTAATAATGATAACTTTTTCTTAAACCATTGTAAGAACCTTCAGTAAAATTCCAGTACTAATTAGGTACAAAAATTAAGTCTGATGTAAAACTGAATGGATATGAAGGATTTTATAGTTACAAAACATGACAAAACTCAAACATTTAATTTGTCTTATTTAGTGATTTTTAGTAAAGGGGATGGCTCATATTCTTCTAATTTTTGATCAAAGTAAATGCATATATAAAGAAATTACTAAATTTCTCCTCATGATTTTATACATAAACATATTGATAACGACTGTATTAGAACTTTTTGAAACCATTTTGTGCACCTAAATGAGGTTTGCTGAAGGGAATGAGGTTGAATACTTCTTCACAAAGAAAATTCCACTTCTAGTTTTGTCTTTTCACTGTTCATTCCACTGCCTTCCTCCATGGTAGGTGAATGTGGAAGGGTTAAAAAAACATATTGTAACGTAACTTTATCACTTACTTCAGATTCTCTGAGTCACATTGTTGTAAAAATGCTTCTTCAGCTGCATGGACGGATGTAAAAAATATAGATTTATTTACTATTCCTTGAGTTCTGACAGACTTTGGAAAAACAGCATTTTCCTACCATGCACCGCGGTCATGTAATAATCTTCAAAAAACTGTAAAACTACATTCATTCATTCCTGTTGATGATTTTAAAGTATAGAGAATGTAGTGAAGGAGGGAATGTCACTGTTTGTCTTGAAGCCATTATGGTCAAATAACCATTAGTGTGTTTTATTGTTCATTGTGTATCATGTATGTGTTTTGTATTGTTTGGACTTTGTATGGCTGCTCATCTCAATGGGACTTCCTGGTTATAAATAAATAAATAAATAAAATATGAGTGAAATGAATGATTTAGTTGGAGAAATGCACATATACATGTTTCATTCTCAATATGGGACAACTCCTTATAAATGTACATATTTTTTACATACTATATGTAGTTATTTTATTAATATTATTTATCTGTTTACATATATAGTACAGTTTAATAAGACCCAAAAACTTTACTTCTTTTTTTTTTTTTTAGGAAAACATCAGAAATGACCTTAAATGTTGTCTCTGGGACCTCTGGATGGCAGTTTAGTGGCTGTGAACGTACAAAAAGAGCTAATATAAATTCCCGCCAGATGGTTTCAGTCAAGTTGATCCCTGCCAAACAAGACAGGAGGGAAGAAAGAAATATTTTGGCTAATATAGTCCTCCTACTCCAGTAATTTCTAACTTTCCCTCCCCCTCCTTTTACTCTGACTCTCTCATCATATTCCCAGTCCAGACTTTTTCATCTCCCCCTCTCTCTCTCTTCCTCCATCCTGCCTCTGCCTTTTGGATTTATCCTCTTTTGGGTTAAATCGTTCCTCCTCCTATTTGACAAACCCCGCCAGTCGCTCTTTCACCAATATCTCCTCCTTTCTCTCCCGTTGCTTATCAACTTTCCCTCCTCTCATCTCCTCCCCATGTCCCCCTTGCGTCTCCTTTTCTTTTATTGTCCTCCTTTTCCCTCTCAGGTTCTGGCCTAATTTGAGGCAATTGCTGCCAAAGCCGTCACAATGAGAAAACCCACAGTGTAAACGACAGAAGTGGAGACAGAGGAATGTGTGTTTGTGTGGCTTAAATGAAGTTGCCATGAGTGAAAAAGAGGAATCCCTGAGTAAACACACACAATGGAAACCTGGTTGAGAGGAGACAGAAAGACAGAAGCAAAAGGAGGATGAGAAACTGAAATGAATTGTCTGGGCAGGTTTGCAAAACTGTTAACATCAAATCATAAGAGCTGACAGGTCAGGAAGTCCACTTGCTGCCCCGTCGATTTCACTTCTAAGAGTCTTCACTGTCAGAAAACACCCCTCACACACTAAAAAAGAACAAAAAAAAAAAAAAAAAGCACTCATCTGTCCTTATTAAATGAAAAAAAATGTCAGAATGATATGATGAAGTCAGCATATCCACGACACTGTTCACATCCATTTGGAATACAAAGACAAAAAAAAAAAGAGGGGGGACATTTTTACAGAAATCATACCTGACACAAGACTGTCAGAAAATTTAGGCACGAAAGGAAGCAAGTCACAAACAGCCATGAATTATTGAACACTATAATGTTCTATAGTGCAGCATTTCATTCAATATTAATAAAAACATGCTGCTGCAGATGACATATCTGGTGTTAAAAAGCTGAATCAAGCAAGACACTCCCTACAGACTGATTTACTCAGACGCCGTGTGTTTGTCTGCACGGTAAAATCATGAATGAGCGTTTCCTTTATTTTCAGGTCCAGAGGTGCAGACAGTGAAAGCAGACACAGACATACACCCACACATGTACAGTATACATGTATGGAAAGTAACACACATACTTCCTAGTGCAGAGATAAGGAGAGTGTTGTGGTTGCTTGTACCTGCTATTATGTAAGACATGATTACACCCTCCGGCCCACATCCAGCGTACAGCCCACTGACACACACAAACACTCACATTCATGCATGGCAGCCTGCACACACACACACACACACACACACACATACACACACCAACAGCAGCAGCAGCAGCAACAGCATGGAGGGATGCTATTGTTTTTGCCTCTCTTACCTCTGCAGGTGTCGCCTCTCTTCCTCAGCCTCCTCTGCCTTTTATCCCTTTTCTGTTTCCTCCTCACACAGCTGTATCTTCTCTGTACGTGTTTTTTTTTCTTCCCTGTCCTGTCCACTGAGTCGAGCGTTTTCTCGTTTCTTTTTTTTGCACTGATGCTGCAGTGGTACATAAAACACACCCTTCTGAGCTCTGCCTCTCCTCCCTCCCACCTTTCCTCACTGCTTCTCTCTGATTGGCTGCTCCAAAGAGATGACATCAGCTTCTCTCATTGCAGCCTCTCTCTCTCTTTCTCTCTCTCTCTCTCTCTCTCTCTCTCTCTGTATTCCCTTGGTACCTCCGGCCCCTCCCTTCTATTTTACCTCCGTGCTACTACCCCCCTCATTCTCTATTTTTACCTCTCTCCATCCCTCTGAGTCTCCTCTCTGTTCTGGTTTTCTTGTTTCACTTGTGACCTAATGGTTGGATTATAAGAAAATGAATGAAATTAAAAAAACAAAAACATGTATTCATCTTGTTTAAATAACAACAATAATAATAATAATGTATTTTAAAGGGTCAAAGTCTTACATTTCAGAGAATCTAATTGCAGGGATTGAATATAATACTAATTATTATGGTTTTTATCAATGTATAATCTCTCCTATTTCACACAGTTTCTACCAGAAACCAGTTTGGTTCTATAAATGTCTCAAAATACTAGTTTATGCTTTTTGTCACCAGTAAAGAAATCCCACCCACAGGACCTCACTGCAGAAAAGATAAGAACAGTGGCCAATACTGAGCATCATTTCCATTTACACTGCAGCACAAAAAGTTGGAACAATGTTGTTTTCAGACACATTCCTCTTTGTTTTCCCATTTATACAACAGTTCCGCATTGTCACGATCATTTCATGAGAAGAACTAAAAGTATTTTATTCCAACTTTATGAGCGACAGTGTATAATGCTGGCCAAGAAAAGTACTGTTTGACTTAATAAGAGGCTTTCAGATGTTGTTTTGACAGAAGACAGGGACGGACTGGCCTGCCACTGAGAGTAGCTTAGGAGTTTTCCCAGTGGGCCGCTGGGTCAGTGGACCGGTGAGAGGGAAAAACAAAACAAAAACAAAACTGCTGTTGCCAGTGCCTAGACAGTTTAGATGGCCAGATGGATGGACGGACAAACAGACAGATAGATAAAGGCAATAGAGCAGGGGTGTCAAACTCATGTTGGTTCAGGAGCCACATCCAGCCCAATACGACTTGAAGTGGGCCGGATCATTAAAATAATAACATAATGATATATAAATGATATCAGTCCCACAATTCTATGTGTAATTTTTACGTTTTAGTGTAAAAAAAAAAAAAAGAAGTTAAATTGTATTACTAAAATGTTTATATCTATAAACGATCCTTTAAAAACATGAACAAAAATAAATTTATTAAGAAAAAAGTGTAATTTTTTACAATTTATGCCATTATTTGGCCTCCGTTTATCATTTTCACATGTTCATTATAACGTACAGATCACAGTGGATCTACAAATACACTAAATATTGAATAAAAGGTAGAATATTGGTGCAATTACACGAGACGTTTCTGGTTGTTCATATTGTTGTTTATTCACATTTTTTGTAAAAAGCTAATCTGTAGATGTAAAATTTTTTTGTGTAATTTAATTTAACCAGGGAAAAATTCTGGTTTTTATTATTTATAGGTTATTATGATAGTGTTTTATTGGTCTGACCTGAAATTATTTTTTATATTTTGATTGTTCATATATTCAGTGTAATTTTTGGATTTCACTCATTCATCCTGCGGGCCGGATTGGACCCTTTGGCGGGCCGGTTTTGGCCCCCGGGCCGCATGTTTGACACCCCTGCAATAAAGGGTCTTCTGTTCTGCAGAGACTGCCATGTTGCACATTCTTGTTTACACATTATCGTTGGTACAAATTGATTTGATAGCAGGTAACATCAAGCATTGAACAGAATCTATATCAATTTGTTCAAATGTATAAGAAACTGCTTTAAAGTGATTGACTCAAGCTCAACAGTAGGTTTGATCTAAAGTAGAGGTACAAATCCAAAATCCATAATCAGAAACATGAGCCAGGTTCAAAAACACAAAGAGCTCATCGCAGGGAACACAAACGCTGGTACAAAAGAGCACATGGCAAACTGGTGGAGAACAGGAGGGAAAGGGGATTATATATTCACAGGTGGACGGGGATAATGAGACAGGGGTGCAACACATTAGGCTGGGACAGGTAATCAGACAGAGGAGTCCAACTGGGGAGACGGGGCCTGACACTGGCACTTGAAAACCCTCAGCTTAACTTACAGAAATCTTCAAAATGGTGGTTATCACTGATATATTGTTTTGCAATATGTAAAATATTTGAGACTGTGAATTAATACTGTGCAATAGATGTATAAAGGAATCCAAGATTTAATTAAAACAGTCCATACAGTGGTAAAGAAGTAATGTAAATAAACCGTAAGAATAAGAGAAATAAGTCGAAGATAAATACATAAATAAACAATGAGAAATATTTTAAAATGTTTAGATACTGAGCATGTTTAAGAGCTCATATGAGCCGGTGCCATGCTGTTTAATAGCGAAAAAGAAATAAACGTGAATGATAGTATCCGAAAAGTGGGATAAATGTAATAAAGATTTGTAATATTAAGGCTTGATTATAATTTATTTAAGAGAAAACATGTCAAGGAAGTGTAAAGGGTGCGTTTCAAGTTTGTTATAAAGATATTCTAATTTACTATGTATTTATTTTATTTATTTATTTTTGTCTGTAATTTTGCTAGACAGTTGTCTGTGTCGCTTATGCCCAGAGCCTCTCTAACTGCATTATTAACATTCGCGTTAACATTAGAGTCATTTTCATAGGCTTGAGATAAATATTGGTGAAAGTTATAATTGTTAAGTTCCGTTTTTCTCACCTATTCCTCCGCTCTATCGTCTCCACTGTCAGTGAAGTTGGACAGGAAGTGGAGACTCCAGTGTTAGTGTTTCCAAATGATGGTTAACAGAGGCATTTTCATTCATTAGTCTTTTTTTCTTAACCATGCTGTGCACTGTCAAGTCTGGTTTGGGTCCACATTAAGTGTGGTCTGATCCACAGAAGGTATAAGGCTGACTCCAGTCAAATGTGTGCAGGTCTGCCCCTAGTGGTCGGACGTATTACTGCATGGCAAAGTGTGGCCAAGGGTAAAAAAAAATAAAATAAAATAAATAAAATAAAAAAAACACAAAAAATGAATAAGACAAAAACATCAGACAAGGGCAAAATCTGCAGACATGACAGCTTAAATCAAAAATCTGAAAATAAACAAATCAAATACTGGCCATAACAAGGATTTTTTTTATTTCAAGGAGAAGATCTAAAGTTTTCCTATTTACTACAACACACAGCAGCGGTTACATTAAAATGAGTTTAAACAAAAATAAAGGCTGTTCATGCACATTCAGTGACTTAAAAAAAAAAATCCTTCTTAGAACACAATAACCTACCATTTTCTCCCAGAATTTTCAATTTATTTTATTGTTTCAAGAGGAGGGAATAATTTCACAAGAAATATTTATTTATGTTTTTTTGTCAAATATTATTTAATCATGTAAAAACCAGTTGAAATCAAGAGGTTATTTGCAAGCCAAGAGGTCAGCAATGCACATCAGAACAATAAACTCAAGTTATAAAACATTAAATTAAAACAAGCAATAGTTTAGAGGACTGTAATTATATTAGTTTAATTTTACACAGGCATTAGTTCACAAATATATCACAAACATTTGCTTGTTATCAAACTGACCAGTTTAGTCTGATTCATTTTTATTTATATCATATCAGCCAATTTTTAACATGTTGCTATTTTTGAAAGTAAAGCTCTATCTTTAGCAGTTTTTATTTTTTATTGTTATGTTGTAATAGGTTTTATAGGAAGGAATTAGAGTCAATGTAAAAAAAAAAAAAAAAAGATAATGAACCAATCTAATTTGGAAGAAAATTAATGTGAAAAATGGAAATGGTCACTGTTTGACCAGAACCAGCCAAAGAAGCTGCTAAGGCTTCTTTGACTGGTTAAACAGCCAATATCAACCTGCTAGACTAACCATCTGTCCTATTATCTCTGGCTAATGACAGCTGTAAAGAGCTGAATCATACAGTATATCTTCTGAGGTTGATGCCAAAATATAGAAATAAAAAGGCTCCACCCCCTTGAATTAACTTTATAATGTGCAGTCGTGACATTACAGAGTCCAAATTCTTTAAATTAATAAAATTACAGTTTAACGACAGTGTGGTGAACAGAATGACAGTGCATAAACGACTTGCGATCAGTTCATTTCAGTTCACTCTCTGTTCTCCACATCATCTTACATCTTCATATATCAATCTGTTTGACTCTGTCCAGATGCTTTTCCCGTTCAGCTCCTCCTCCTCTTCCTTTCCTTTCTCCTCATCCTCAGTTGCTTAAATGGAAATTCTGTTCGCTCGTATCCACACTAAAGGCCAGTGACACCCATGTGGCATTTTGTTATCTGCCAAACAGAGCAGGCGGCCAAAACACCCCCACTCTTCCTCCGTGTGTGAACGAGAGGGAGAAAGCGAGAGGACAGATGGACAAGGACAGTGTCTGTTTATGAGGGTTTTTCTTTGGCAAAACATACATACGGTTGGAGCCCTGTAACAGTGACCAGTTTGTACTGTATGTGTGCCTCGGTTCCCCTGATTATTATAGCCTACTGTTCTCCCCTGCTGTTTGAAGTCAAAATTCAGCGTCTCTTTGTCTGCGTGTTTCTGCGTAATTGCAATTAGTTTAGGACAATATGAAAGTTTGATTTATGTCCCTGAAAATGTCATGTAACCACAAAGTTAAATGGGTGCCAATCTCATATTTGTATCAGTTTTTTTCCTGATGTGAGCACTCAACTCTGACGTTGTATGTTGTTTTGAAGCAGCAAAGCCTTAAAAACTGAAACCAATGTTAACCCATAAAGACCCAGACATCTATGACCAACCACAACCATCTACTGGTATAACATATTTAATAACTTCTGAACCTTGTCAATAATTGGTGTAAAATACAGTTCTTCATCTTTTCATGGTCCCCAGATACGTATGACCATATTTGGACGTTCAGAGGCTCCATAGTTACCGTGGAAAGACAGCCATCATCTATAACATTAATTCACCAGTGTTCACTTTTTCTTCAGTTTTCTCTGTGATATTATGACAATCAACTTTAATCTGAGCATTTATGAACATCTACATGATTAATAAATTAAATATTGGAAAAATACTTGATTTTCTCTGGGGAAAAAACACAAAATACAGACTATACTGTTACAATAAATTGTAATTAACCACTTAAGGATGGTTAAATATACAGGAAAAATTAACTTTGGGAACTGCCACAAATGTCACACTGGGTCCTTATGGGTTAAGTATCACAAACCTGCAGTACCTTCATGAACCACTAGGGGATGACACCAAAAGTGAGCCCCCATTTATAAAGTTACTACACAAATAAACATGTATAAAGTCTAGTTTTAAAAAAACTGTTTTGCACTTTTAATTTTTATAACTCACATATTTGTTATATTTCCAGGCCAAAAGTCGCGCATAATTTTCTGGGAATTGTGATTGACAGCTGAATCTGCCACCATCCTGTGTGGGCTTTAATTGACAGCTGGGCTGCCAAGTCTGACATTTAGTGATTTTATTTTCTTATAAAACTTATTTTTCTCGCTAACAAACAGCTCTGCCATTGCTGGATTTAAAAGGTTACGATAACGAGGCTGTTCAAGTATAAATATAGCCAATATCTGGATAAATAGATATTTGTCTGATGCATTTTTGTCTTTCATACATGTGAATTCTGTGGTTTAGGTCAAAGAAGAGATTTTGGAACTCTTAATTTTCATGCTTTCAGGAGGAAATGGAGTTTTACAATCCTGAACATCATTTTTTTTTTTTCAATGTTGTGTGTGTGACCTTTGTTTATCCTAAGCCTAACCCCATGATGTGATCTCTTTATGTTTTGTTATGTATTGAAAACAATCTGGTAAACATAACATTATTATTGAAAATGGAAGTGGGTAAAATTCTAGAAATACCCAGCTATGTGTATGTTTGGCCTTAGTTATGATGTTTGCTGGTCCTTAACTATAATGACCAGAATAACTTAGCTGCATTAGCTGAAGTTAGCATTGATTTGTATTGAATTATATGGTCTGTCAGCTAGCATGCTAATTAGCTCAGGTTGGCATTTATATCTTTCATGGACATTAGATTCAAGATCCTTCTAGAGTTTAAATTTGCAATTTATCCTCAAATAAACAGTCCAAGCACATAGAAGTTTCAAGTAAAAAATTAAAAAAAAACTAACATGGCATAAAAAGTAGGACAGTAATAAACGAGAAGCATCTTGGCACTGAGAGCTCCATGAACACCATCTTTGTTATGGTTGTCAAATACAAGTATATTTTAACATTTATTAGTTGATGGTAGGGATGTGCACATACCAGTATTTATAATGATATCTGGCGTTTTCTGTTTCTTTATTTTGTTTCTGTTGGCACTTTAATCCTTTAAGAGGGAAATATTAATTATCAGTAAGTCTAAGTAACTTTCCATCTTCATTCTCTTAATCCAATACAGACATCTGTTTATGAAACAGCAGCAAGGTGACAGACCTGTCAACCATCTCAAGGGTTCGGAAATTTCTACTATTTGTTGTTTTATGCCAAGATTTAAGTCACAGCAGGATGTTTGTTGTATGTAGTTAATTAATAGGTTACATAATCATGCACAGGAACACACGTACTGGGCACTGCGGTACTCAATTTTCCTTTTAACCACAAATAATAAAGGCGATTTTTTCCCAAAGCTGAATGTTAATGGCCTAAATCACTAAGCCACTGTGTTGGATAAAAGCAGGTTGTTTTTCTTCAGCGCTCATGAGTTACCCTGGCCTACAACCTGTTCCACTAAATTAGTTTAGTTCCCTCAGGAACCACGGCATAGACAATCAGAATCCAGGAAGGTGCCAGTATGCTGAGGGAAATGCACACGAAAAACACAAAAGCAGATTCCAAGAGGAAGATGTTATGGAGTGTTGAAGTAAAAAAAGAAAAAAAAGACACAGGAGTCTTTTGCACTCAGAGGAAAAGTCTCAGAGGTTTTCTTTAATTCCAGCCTTTACACATAATAACTGGAAGTCCTGCCCCTCAATAGTTCTAAACTGTTGGCCATCGTATCCTCAAATAACCATAATGTTATGATATTACAAAACATCTTGGCCATGAATATGAATATGAACAGGAAACATCTGGACTTCATCAATCATTGCTGGAAGAGAGTGTGGTATTGTCTGGTTCCATTATTTCCCTAGGTCACAGAGGTCACACTGACCTGGGATGAGAGTTGTAATAGAACATCCAAAAATATTAGAAAATTCACAATATTATCTCTTTGTCAGATGACGATCCCACAATTATCTTTCAATGCAAGTAAGGGTGAAACCCCTGAATTATGTTATTCTCAGGAACATCATAGATAAAACTTCATACATACTAAGATAATCATGGTCACGCATCAAAAACATGAACAAAAATAAACCGAATGATCAAGAAATGTATAAAAATCATTCAAAAGGGATGAGAAAGAACACAAATTTGCCATTTTTGTGCCTTTTTATGACTAGCCTGGCTAGAGAGATGTAAAAAGGTGCTTAAAATGACAAATTGCAGGTAAAGCAGAGTTTGTGCCGTCTGTTTGGCATCGTCACTTACAGTCATCGGCTGTAAGTGTCGATGGTTTCAGAGCTGGAGCTTTGAGAATCACCCTGTTTATGCATTCGTTAAAACCTGTCTTAATGCTTGCATTAGACATCAGCGTGCAGAGACCTTTTGATTTCTTGTATCTGTACTGTCTCTCTTGTTCTTGTTCTTGTTTATCTTCCTCTGCTCCGCAAATTGAGTTTCCTCTCTCAAGCAGGCAGCCGCTCCATTATCTCCTCCACCTCCTGCAGGTTGTGTTTGTCTCTCGGTGTCCTCCGCCCATACTTTCCCTCCATCTCCATGTCTTCCTTCACTTAAGGCTTAATTCATTTAACCTGCGTGTGTATGTGTGCGTGTGTGTGTGAGTGTGTGTGTGTGTGGAGGGTTAAGATGAAGTGATCAATACAACAGATGTGGATCTTTCTCTCTTCTCTCCACTCTCATGTCCTTGTCTTATGTCTGGTATAGTCTGGGACGTGTCATCAACG